>BHFT01065225.1:0-11642 GCA_004320025.1 Laticauda laticaudata | reverse complement strand
GGGGGGGGGGGGGGGGGGAAGGACCTCTGACAAGAGCGAGGGGGAGAAACTGAGAAAAGAAAGGGGTTAGAAACAGAGAGTCTTATGTTGGAGATATTAGGGTGGAGGTAGTAGTGTTGATGATGATGACGATGACGATACTAATGATAGAGAAATAGATGGCAAGAAACCGTTTCAAGATACCTCTATCGAAAATCCAAGTTGGAAAATATAGATTTTTGCTTTAAGATTTTTCATTGTCAAAGGATACGCATACAACATAAATCATTCTAAATCTGTTAAACGGCAAGTGATGAGTAAAGGTAAGAGCAAACTTAACCTATTGAAAAGCAAAGCAGGGCGGGAGAAGAAACAAAATCTATCTAACTTAATAAGTATTATTTGGCAAACAATGGACTAGAAGGAAGTCCCGGTAGGTTTACTGGATTTCCCTGCTTCAGTGAGCTTTTCCTGCAGACGGCGGATGGTCCAACCTCAGGAGCGCTACAAGAACGAGAAAGAGAACGGGGAGACGTGTCCCTTTTGAAGCTGCTATCTTTTTTCCTCTGAAGAAACGGCTGCTTAGGTTCATAATAATAATCAGGAATTTGAAAATCCAGATCAAAGCAACATTCCTCTTCACTGGAAAACTTTGGAAGGAAAATACTCCAACTTGAACGAACATACTTAAATGAGGAAAACCAATTCGAATGATCAGCTTTTAAATATTTGCATTTAAAATATTGGTCGGCGGAGATTTGCAGCGAAAATTGTTCTAAGCAAACCCAATTTGCCTACTTTTTAGCTTGGAAGGAATCTTCTGTCTTCTGTTTTTAGAATAAATTTCTAATAACTTTGCTTTAGGTGCGAGACCAAAGAACGGAATATGGATTCCATTAAGGTCTGTATTTATATCTATCTCAAAACAAAACATTTTCTTGTTTGTTAGATGGGATGCCGCCTATTTTACCCGTACATATTAATATTTTAAAGGAAATTTACCTTGTAGGAGAATCTTGCCTTAAACGCTTCTAACCCCTTTTGCGCCTGAAATAAAATGCGAGGAGGAGAACATCCTAGACATAAATTAGAGGAGGAGGAGAGGAAGAAGAAGGGATCCGCATGTAACAAAATAAGTAAAACGTAAAATGTCTTATTGGTAGAAATAGTTCTGAATCCTTTTCAAAACTCGCAGATCGAGAAATGGAGTAACTGTCAAAAGACCAAAAGATTCCTGTGGAAATTAAAATGCACTAGAAAAACACGATCCCCGGGGGTGGGGAGAAAAACAAACCTCTGCAGATCTACAGTATATCGCGCTAAATTGTGCTGATAAAATTATGCTGGAAAGCCGCGGCCGCCGCCTCCGCCTCCTCCTGCCGGACCTCAACAAATAACAAAAGAGACGCAGCGCTTCTCGAAGGGAAGCTCCGGGCCCTTCCAGTCGGCGGCGCACGGACAGGAGTCTTCTGGCCCGATCTGCGGCTCAATCGCCGTGGCGGAGTCAAATCGCTCCGTTGCAGTCAAAGCTTTTGTGCCAACGGCGGGCACCTTCTTGGCTCGCAGGTTTGGCGGGCGGCGTCCAGGTCCCAGAAACAGCCCTGCGTTACACTTCCAGTCTCGACTCTTTGGGGGGGGGGGATAAAAGGCACCCAGACTAGATTGCTTCCCCTGGTCCTTCAAGATGCGATCTGCAACATCCTCCGACGCCCTTTGAAGCCCAAGCAAAGGGCCGGGCCTCGCCAGCGGTATGGAAAAACCGGGGGGAGCGGCCTGCAGCTAGAGGCGCCTGGATTGCCGTTTGGTTCCGCTGAGCTTATCCTGGCGAAGTGGCTGGATATAAAGGCACAGTAAAGGGCCGGCAAAGGGGAGGCGACACGATTCCCTCCGAAGTTGCTACCCAATGGGTGATCCCATTGGATTGCCAACGAGATGCGAGTGGCTTAATTGGACCTGACATCTGTCACCGTCTGGGAGTTTCACAGTCCAAATATTGTCAGTCGGCAAGCTCAGATTCTCCCTTCATCCACAACAACTATTACTCTTTCTCTTCATCCTTTCTCTCCATGGCAAACCTAGATGGGTTTCCTTAGTGAGCCCTGGAGGCTGTAAGTACTTTCAAAATCCCCAACACCTCCTCGGTACAAACATGGGTTGATATGGAAATGTCTCCAGCCCCTGTGCTCCTAAAGCCCCATTCTCAAAATGGTGACACAACAATGTATGCATGAGACAACTGTACCCTGCACATATTATGACACAGGTAAAGAAAGTAGGAGAAAGTGGCAATATAGCCAACAAAGAGGGGCAACACAAAACTGCAATGTGGAAAAGGGAAGTTGTGTCGTGTACACTGTTCCTCCTGCATCTGTGGCCCATCTGATTGACTATATCATCAAGTTGCACCCCTAGGTTCTGTACTGCAGGGAAAAGAGGGGAGCACCTAGAAAGGTAAGCTGTACACTGTTGACTTGTGGTTGGCTCAATTCCATGCCCCACTCCTCCCCAGAGATGAGCAAATCCAAAGGGGACATCCCTAAAACAAGTGTCCATGCAGATTAATACAGAAGTATTAATGCACCCCTGGGCAGAGTGTCAAACACATTAGCAGGAGTTGCAGCTTGACAAGCAGGAAGCTTCTACTACACAGAAGGGAGAGTCAGAAGGCAGAAGCAACAGGAGAGAGGAATCCCTATGCTACTGATGTCCTGAGTTATGTGCAACCAAGGGATGTCAGGAATCCCCAGAGCCCATCCTCAAAGATGCATCAGAGCCCAACAGGACGATGAGGACAATGAACAAGAAGAGAGCAGTACCATGGAGATTGTCATGGTCCATTTGTGTAGGTACGCTATAACAATCAAAATTAACCATCAGATTTGTGCATCTTAGGGAAGGAATGGGAGCAGGCTGAGAAATAATGTCCTGGGGATTATCAGGAAATGAAAAAATGACTACAGCAATGGTAAAGGACTAAGAGACAGAACAGTAAAATACAAAATCAGAACTTTGAACACAGCCAACTTGGGAAATAAAACAGAAGAAATTGCAGAACTAAAGGAAAGGAGAGGGTTCTAGGTAAGGAAGTAGCCACCAAATTAGAATGTATGTAAATCTATTAAAATATAAATAAAAAACAACAATTATGTAAATAAATAGGTGTGAAACTTTTGATAATATATTTTCTGTTTAACTCCTTCACAATGGTGTCTCCTTAACTAGATTCATTAAAGTAGTCCTTGACTTAACAGCTGTTTTTGAGCCCAGGGTTATGATAAGTTGGTGCAGTCATAAGTTTAGTCACCCATGTGACTGGAAGCAATGTATGACCTTTTTTATGGTGGTTATTACAGTCATTAAGTGGACCCATGTAGCTGAATGGGATATTTTTTTGCTGGAATCATGATCATGTGACTGCAGAACCACATAGCTTGTCACTAAGTTGATCTGCCTGACGTGGCTCTGTGTGTGTGTGTCTGGGGGGGGGGAAGAGAGAGAGAGAGAGAGAGAGAATGACAGAATACTTCCAAACCAATCTTCTTTCATTCTTCAACATAGTAACTAAATTAGTAGACCGGCTAAATACTGTGGACATAATATACTTAGACTTCAGTAAGGCATTCAACACAGTAGACCACAACCTACTTTTTGGTAAGCTAGAAAAAAGTGGAATAGATAGCACCACAACTAGATGGACTCACAACTGGCTGGCAAACCATACTCAACGAGTAGTCCTTAATGCGTCTAAGTCTACAGAGAGGGAAGTAAGCAGTGAGGTACCACAAGGTTCTGTCTTAGTCCCAGTACTCTTCAATATCTTCATTAAAGACTTAGATGAGGGAATAGAAGGGGAACTTATAAAATTGGCAGATGATACTAAGCTGGCAGGAATAGCTAACACCCTAGAAGATAGGCTCAAGATCCAGATGGATCTTGACAGACTTGAACATTGGACCCTATCCAGTGGTGGGATTCAAATATTTTTGCCACCACTTAGGTGGGCGTGGCTTGGTGGACATGCTTTGCGCACATGCACACACTTTGCATGCACATGCATGCCAAATGCACACTTTGTGCAGGTGCAGAGGTGTTTGCACAGACGCAGAGATGTTTGCGCAGGCGCATAGGCATTCTAACTCACCTCATGTAAGCCTGCACAATCCTGGTCGCTTCAGCAGCTGCTACACAGCACTCTTCTGTGGTGCGCAAAGTAGCTGCGCTTCAAATTCAGTGTATAAAGGTGAGTATGGGAGCCCGGGTGGGCGGGTGGGCCCAACAACAGAGCAGTGGAGAGAACCGGTTTGGTATGAGCTGCTCATCACTGTTACCGGCTCGCCAGAACCGGGCCAAACCGGTCGAATACCACCACTGGCCCTATCTAACAAAATGAAATTAAATGTAGAGAAAAGTAAAGTAGACAACCAACTAAATATGAGCCAACAGTGTGCAGCAGCAGCCAAAAAAGCCAATGCAATTCTAAATTGCATTAACAGGGGGATACAATCAAGATCAAGTGAGGTACTAATGCCACTCTATAAAGTCTTAGTAAGACCACACCTAGAATACTGCATCCAGTTTTGGTCACCACAATATAAAAAAGATGTTGAGACTCTAGAAAAAGTACAAGGAAGAGCAACCAGGATGATTAGGGGACTGGAGACTAAGCATATGAAGAACAGTTGCAGGAACTGGACATGGCTAGTCTAGTGAAGAGAAAGACCAGGGGAGGCATGATAGCAGTCTTCCAATGTTAGAGGGGCTGCCACAAAGAGGAAGGGGTCAATCTATTTTCTGAGGCAGCTGAAAGCCAGACAAGGAATAATGGATGGAAACTATCTTGTCCTAGACAATACTTATCTTTCCAAAGAACCTGGGATAAGGAGCTAAACACTACATAGGCTTCCATACAAAATGTCTTTTTTGGATTATATCAGACATCCTTAAGATAAAACTCACAGTTATGTTGAGATTCATCTAATGTCCAATCTTTGCATTGTTGTCTTCATGGTGTGAAAAGTTAGTTATCTTCATCCCATAATGATACAGCAAGGGGAGACTCCAGCATGTTGCTGGGTCCAAGTAAGAATGAAGGAAACTCCCCCCAACCCAACCAGAGGTCAATTCAGTGACCAATCAGGAGAACAGATGTGACCACATGACATGAACTACATCTCCCATGAGGCATTAACTACATTTCCCATGAGGCATTCCCTTAAGGGGACAGCTCTCATTCCCAAACTAACTATATACTGTTTAACCAGCACACTGATCAAGAAGAGATTTAACCTAGAAATAAGGAGAAATTTTCTGACAGTGAGAATTATCAACCAATGGAGCAGCTTGCTTTCAGAAGTTGTGGGAGCTTCATCACTTAAGACTTTCAAGAAGAGATTGGACTGCCATTTTTCAGAAATGGTCTAGGGTCTCCTGCTTGCGGGGGCGGGTTGGACTAGATAGCTACAAGCAGGAGTGGGATTGTTCAGCCTAGTTCGGTTTAAGGTATTTCTTTCGCCCCCCCCCAATCAGCTGTTTTCCAAAGATCAGCTGTACCACATGATTTAGATTAGCTAGAAAGCAGGGAATCATCGGATTTCTTGCTTTCTAGCTAATCTAAATCGCACAGCACAGCTAATACCCCCCTCTCCCTGTTGTACTGCTTCACCCAAGAGGCTTCCCTGAGGCCCAGGAAATAAAAAAAATGGGGTGCAGGGGGTGCTGTGCGCCCCCCCCATGCCCCATTTTGCTCCCAGGAGGCTTCCCTGAGGCCCAGTAGGAAAAAAAAAACAACACAAAAAAAACAAAAACCCCACCATGCCCACCAGTCACATGATTGTGCCCACTTAGCCATGCCCACATAATTTGCATCCCATCTCTGCCTATGAGGTCCCTTCCAACTCTGTGAACCTGTTAAATCTGATAGCCATGGCTCATTAACTTTAAATGGTTGTAAAATGACTGATTGTTAAGCAAGGACTACCTGTAAATATTCAATGTTACAGTTGGGTTAGAATTTCCCCTTCAAAAAAGCACTAAACATCTATGCAATAATAGGATAGTAAATAATTGTGGTGCCTTCTAAAATATTATTAGAATACAGACAAAAGCATATATTATATGGTATTTAGCCATCCTGAATAATCAATGGTATTTGTTGAAACCAAAATCTAGTGAGGGATGGCTCTCAAATCCATTTTAAATCTCACATTTAACTTTGGTTTTTATTAAATGCACATCAAGATATAATGTCAGTTTGTGTGGTTTTAGAAAAACTCTCATTTTGCTCCAAAAGGCACCAATTGACCAAGCCAACTCAGAAAGCTCAAATTGTCCAAGGATTTGCTGATCCAGTTCTACAGAGGAGAACTGTCATCTGCACCTCTATAACTGTCTGGTTTGGTTCTGCAACCAAACAAGACAGGCACAGACTTCAGAGGATAATTAGGAATTCAGAAAAAACAGTTCCTACCAACCTGCCTTCAATTGAGTACGAAAGCCATTACTCTGCTAAACAAATAATTCCCTCAACACTGTTCAACTATTGTTCAACACTGCTTCCTACTGGTAGAAGAGTTCAGTGGCTCAATTTATATGCCAAAAATTTAATACAGCAGTTAGACATAGGTCACTTTTGATTTTTAAAGGGCCTACTGATAAGAATGCCAACTTCCTGAGATATTATAAAGTTGCTATAATAATGGTAAAGTTTGCTCTATGATATGTTGCCCACTTCTCCATTTATGCCTCTTTTTTTCTTTTGAATATGATCACCTTTCTCTTTTTAGCATTTATTTTAAAGATTCTTAGAACAGTATCTGTCAATGTTTCAATATTCCCTCTGTCAAGAGTTTGTCAAGAGTTATGCATCTTGCAGAGGCTCTTTTCCAAATTTCCATAAATTTGGAGCCAGCTCCTGCCCTCTGGGTAGCTGCAAATCCTTCAAGGCTACAAGGCTTCCACAATAGGACTCTGGAGTTCTTTGTGTTCCAAGAGCAGAAGTGCTTTGGAGTATCCAGAGGCATGCTTGTAGCATCTGTTGATCTTCCTTAAGCCAAATATGTCCTTTCCTTGGTTTCTTAAGGTGCTAGTAAACAATTATAAGCACAAAAAATACAGGTAGTCCTCAACTTACTACTACAATTGAGCCCAACACTTCTGTTACTAAGTGAGACATTTGTTAAGTGAGTTTTACCCCATTTTACAACTTTTCTTGTCACAGTTGTTAATGAAACACTGCAGTTATTAAATTAGTAACACAGTTGTTAAGTGAATGTGGCTGCCCCGGTGCTTGTCAGAAGGTCAGAAAAGGTGATCACATGACCCCGAGACACTGCAACTATCATAAATATGAACCAGTTGTCAAGCATCTGAATGTAAATCATATGACCATGGGGATGCTGCATACAGTCATAAGTGTGAAAAATGGTCATAAATAACTTTTTTCAGTGCCATTGTAACTTTGAATAGTCACTGAACAAACTATTGTAAGTCAAAGATGACCTATATATAATGAAAAAAAATTTTTTTTACTTCCTATGTAAAGCATGGCCAAGCCTTGTGTAGAGCCTTCAACCTATTCATTCATTCATTCATTCATTCATTCATTCATTCATTCATTCATTCATTCATTCATTCATTGCCTGTTCTTGAAGGAATAAGTGGAAGGGAAGGAGGAAAAGAAAAAAAACACTGTAAATGGTTAGGAAAAAGATGCTTAGAAAATTATAAGAAAAAAAGAAAGAAGCATGAACCCAGCAATGTAAAAATATTGTGTTGGAGAAGACTCATGAGACTATCATGGAAAGCCAAGAGAACAAACAAATGGATCATCAAACAAATCAACCATGGTTCTCATTCAAGGTACAAATGATGAGGCTGAAATTATCCTATCTCGGACACATTATGCAAAGATCTAGCTATCTAAGGAGCCTTGGTGGTGCAGTGGTTAGAGTGCAGTATTGCAAGCTACTCCTACTGCAATTTTGCAGATTGAATCCCACCAGGCTCAAGGTTGACTCAGCCTTCCAGCCTTCCGAGGTGGGTAAAATGAAGACCCAGATTGTTGGGGGCAATAGGCTGACTCTGTAAACCGCTTAGAGAGGGCTGTAAAGCACTATAAAGTGGTATACAAGTCGAAATGCTATTGCTGTCTGAAGAAGGGCTCTAATCCTGGGAACAGTAGAAGGAAAGAAGGTAAAAGGATGACTAGCAGCAAGATGGATAGCAATAGCAATAGCACTTAGACTTATACACTGCTTTATAGTGCTTTACAGCCCTCTCTAAGTGGTCAGCATATTGCCCCCAACAATCTGGATCCTCATTTTACCCATTTCGGAAGGATGGAAAGCTGAGTCAACCTTGAGCCTGGTGAGATTCAATCTGCCAAATTGCAGGCAGCTGGGCTGCAGCAGAAGTAGCTTGTAGTACTGCACTCTAACCACTGCGCCACTGAGGCTCTTGGGGGACTCAGTTACAGTAGCAATGGAATAAGATCTGAAGAACCAGATCAGGGACATTTATGTTGTCATATGTAGTCACTAATGACTTGATGACACAAAGAAGAATAGTGTTGGAAGGGACCTTGGAGATTTTCTAATCCAAACCCCCAAAGAGCAGAAGACCTGACACCACTTTGGACAAATATAAATCTTTCAATGTTTTTAGTGGTGAATAGCAAATGTCACAATTTTCTGTGAACTGGTTTGATTCTCAGTTGCTGTTTAAAAATAGAATACTACCATTTTAAAGAGTCTGATCAATTAGGGTAGGTCCTTCCTAAGTTTCTCTCTCTGACTGCTAAGCCACTTAGGGCTCTGGTCACTCTTGTTCATCAATTTTTTGGACACATAGGTGCAAGGCTGCAACTGACCCACTGAATTCTTCTGTAGGATCACCATAGCAATGGCGACATCACTGGCATCAGCTTGCACTACAAAGGGCTTGTTTGGATCTGGGTGCAATAGGATTGTCTTTTTAAAGAAAAGTCTTTTTAGTTCCTCAAATGCCGCTGACACTCAAGGATCAGGTTGGGTTTCTGTTTGGGATCAGTCCCTTTTGTTTTCAATAATTCAGTTAGTAACAATGTGATATCAGCAAATGCAGGAATGAACTGTTGGTAAAAGTTTGTGAAACTCAAGAAATTTTGTAATTATTTACGGGTGCATGGGGGATGATACTCAAGCATCACTTGACCCTCATTGGATACTTGGTAGCTTAGGTCCGCAATTGCCAACTGGCGGGCCATGGCCCACTGGTGGGCCATGAGAAAATTTTGGTGGGCCGCAGAGAAATCTCACCCCTAGAGCACCCCCTCAAAGCAATTAATCCAGGATGTGCAGAAAGATAAGGCTGAGCTGCCCATATGGCCCGTGGGAACCCTCCCTCCCACTCACTCCTGACTTGGCAAACTTGCCTGCTAAATTGCTATTTTTCCTTTTTCCGGCCATCATCTGTTCTGCTCTGCTGGGAGATTTAGATTAGCAAGGAAGCAGGAAATGGTTGGATTTCTTGCTTTCTAGCTAGTCTTTAAATCTTTAGCTCTGCTTTTAAGCCGAACCTCCCTTAGGACTGAAGATTCAATTATTCAGTGCAGACTCATGGCAAGCAAATTTGAGAGACTGAGCTAGCTGATGACAGATAGATAGATCACTTAATGATTCTGTGAGCAACTCAATCTGTCTGCCTGCTTTGCCTGATTTTGGGTAAAAGTTGCTCTTTTTTAAATAAAAAAATCAATATTTACATGCATGGTATTTTGTGAGTTAATTTTATGAGCTTGCTTGCAAGCAAATTTTATGTGACAGATTGAGCTAGCCAATGGCAGATAGATAGATTTCTGAATGAATCTGTTGTGAGGCACTAATCTGGCCTCCCCGCTTTGCCTAGATTTTGGGTAAAAGTTGCTTTTTTATAAAAATTCAATATGTTATTATAAATATTTTATATTATTTATCATACACCATGCCAGCAGCCACATGATCAACCAAGCCACTCCCACAATTAGGCCACACTGCACAGAACTAGTTTAGTGGTCTGAGATTAAAATTATATAGTTTTGGTGATCCTGGGGTCCAAAGGTTGGTGATTTCTGGCTAGAATTCTAGGGATGTTTCATGAATTCACATTTTGATGCTTTTTGACATAAAGTTTTGGCATCAAGGAGTTTTTTCACACTTCTCACCAATTGTACATGCTCTTCCATGGTCTCAGTGAAGATAAGAAATGTCACAAGTAACTAGGACCCTGGTAGAGATGCTCATGTATTACCTCATTTATTACTTGCATAAATACTGAAGGGAATTCCTGTGAGTCGCAAAAGGGCATCAACTGAACTGAAAACTCCAGAGAGCAGTTGAATCAGTCTTCATTCATCTCCCTTATTCGATCAGTATTGCTCCCAAGTTTAGTTTTTGGTAAATATTTTGCCTTTTGCCAAATTCTTTTATTAGATTTATTAAGTAAATCTTTATTAGAGGGAAGGGTCGGTGTTTTGTATACAGAAGACTGCATTTATTCTGTGAAAATCAATGCAAAGTCTTATTCCCCCCCCCCCACATCTTTTTTTTCTTTGAATAGCATGGGGGCAGCAATCCATCGCTGGATGAACCCTCTGGCTAAATTGGAGTTGATATATTTTCTTAGTTCATCCATCTCTCTCAGGGACATCAAGTACATTTTTGGTTTAGGTAGTTTCACCCTGGGGATGAATTCTATGGCACAGTCAGTGGGTCAGTGAGGGGGGAGTATGTTGCATTCCTCCTCACTGAAAACCTCTTCATATTCTTTGGGTATGTGTGGGCAACATGGTGGTGTCCTTTCATGGAAGCCACTCTCTTATTGGTTACCGCCCCTGAGTCCCAAAGGCTGCTTGTTCTCAGATTGGAGGGGGGGAGGCTTGGGTCCTATGCCTATCCTTATTTTGCAGTAGCCATTTTCCTAGATGATGGTGGGAGCCTACTTGTCCAGCCAAGCCAAGTCAAGAACGAGCGACTCAGTCATTTTTGGGACAACCACGAATCCAATCAGCTCCCAATGCCATCCTGTTTCCAGTCTTACAGGTTTGGTGACTGAACTCGCAGGATCCTCTCCGATTAGAGAACCATGCACTTGCTCAAAGTGGATAGGATAGCTTAGGGTGGTGGTTTTTATTCCTAACTTCTGAACCATCTGGGGACTGATGAAATACTGGGTACATCTGATGTCTTCTGTGGCCTCTAATTCCCCCTGGGTTCTAGTACTGGGCACCCTTATATGAATCTTTATGGCAAAAGGAAGGATGGCTTCACATACCATCGGGTCTTCATTGCCTCTCCTTCCAGAGTGGAGAGTTGTAATTGCAGGAATGTTCCAATCTTGGATAGCAAACCTCATGCTTAATTCCCCTACACTTTGTTTCATGGATAATGCCCTTCAACCCTTTCAGAATAAATTTCCTTCCTATTTAGTCTATCATTTTTGGATGATATATTGATAGCAGCCCCGGATTTTGATGAATCTAAGTTGTTAAAAGAGTAAACAGATATTGTGGCACAACCGGGATTGTATATAGCCTCAGACAAAATTCAAAAGGTCGAATCTTATATCTACTTGGGACATAGAATGTTGCACAATTCCTCCATTCCAATTCTTCCTGAATTACAAGTACAGAAATCATATACATTAGTACA
>BHFT01065224.1:0-35359 GCA_004320025.1 Laticauda laticaudata | reverse complement strand
GCACAGCATTGTATGCATGATCTTGATACTTAGTGTCACGCCTTGTGGACTATTGTTCACAATAGCATGTATAAAATAAAAATAAAAAAAACAAAAAAACCAGTAAAATGGTCATAAAATCGGGGACCAGGGACAGGATGACATGCTGAAGAATTGTATTGCTTTGTGACCCAAATCCCAATCCCAATGGTGGTTGTTAAGTCAAGGACGACCTGAAGTTGAGTAAAAAAAGTGGGGGAAGAATGGCTACAAACGAGACATTGAAATATATGTACATTTGAAAAGAGCTGCGGGTACCTTTGCGTGCTTTTAAATAAAATATCTTCCTTATCCCAAAAGTGAATGAGATTTAGAAGAAGACATGTGTTCCCATCCTTAGGATGAAGTAACGAAATCACTGTCTGAATAATAATGTTGTTTTTCGTGCTTAGCATAATATGCGCAAAGCCAGACAAGCGTCAGAGGGGACCTTATTTTATCATCTGGATTAGTCTTTCTCAATCTTGGCAACTTTTAAGATGTGTGGACTGTCAGGATTCTGGCAGTGGCCCTATGCAAGTTTCAGAGTTGCCAGGGACATCAACTCCCAGAGTTCCCAACACAGCATGCCGGCTGGGGAATTTGTTATGACCTGGGGCGTGGCACAAAAGCAACGAAGTCCCAAAAGTAGGTAAAGTCCCTTTAAATCCTCCAATTTGGCCCTCAATGTCCAGTTAACAACAGCTGGAGAAAAAACTCTCCCAAGAACAGTTTTTAAAAGGAAGATATTCAGTCCAAACTCAAAGTACACCTAAATTATAAATAAAAACCAACACAAACCACTAGCTCCAGCAATTAATGAGACAGTCAGGATAAGGAATTGCAGAACTCAAAAGATAATGAAACACACACAGTTGGGAAGATGTCAGAACCCAGATAAGACTTGACAAAGATAATGCACACTTTGTTTCCAGCAAGGTTCTGTGCACAAACACCCTCTTTATCCTGTTTTCCCAGTTGCAGCTAATGAAGGGAATCAGTGCCTTTTTCTCCCCCATAACCCACGTTATTCCCTTATCCGTTCCTCCCTGTGTGCTCTCGGATGAAGAGAGGGTGGTCCTGGGTCTTCCTCTGAATGCCCAGCCGGACTGTACCCTTCCCCAGTTTCCTCCATAGTCACCGAGGCCATACTACCACTCCCTGTCAGCTGTTCAACCTCCCATTTGGAATCAGATTCCAACAGGGGCATGACAGAATTCTAGCAGTTGAAGTCCATGCATCAATGTTGCTAAGTTCGAGAAACATTAATCTAAATCAGAGGTGTGAAACTCAAGGCCTGGGGGCCAGATCTGCCCCGTGGGGTGCTTAGATCTGGCCCGTGGGCCACCCTGGAAACAGCGAAGTACTGGCCTGCAGTGCCTCTGCCAACAAAAACAGAGCTTGGGTGTCAGCTTTGGAAGCCATATTGAGACCAGACGCTTCCACACTGCCATATTTTGAGCCTGGGAACGTGGGAGGGGGGAATTTCTTGGAGTATATGTGGTTAGACATGATAACATTCTTTTTCTAAGTCAAGGTCATGTTATTCTGTGCATAAGTGAGGGGAAGTCTCAAGTTGGGATGGGTGGTGAATGGGGAATGTGGTGCAATGATGGGGTGCAGGGGGTGGATTTGTAGTTTTTACTTATTACAAGGAAACCCGGAACTTTCAGATTTGGGATTCACCAGATGTGCCAGTTTACCATCCAGTTAAAACAGAACTTTTGAGAAGATGTCTGTCTTGGAGTTATTTGTTGGAGTGGAGGTTTTCTTTCAATCCAATCATCTTTCTCCAAGCCCAAACACGCATCCTCTTTTGTTGCTAGATGTCTTGACAAACGAAATATTATTTTAAACAAGAGCCTCTTGGTGCCACTTTGTGTTTCGGGGTTGGTAATGTAATGAGGGGTCTCTGAGGGGCCAGGTTTTGCAAATCCCCACCAGCTGCTGGGATTAAACTACTTTTGTGTTCACTTTTGTTCAGCCTCAGGAAGAAAGTGCTATTTTCTCTCTCTCCCTCTCTCTAGCCTTGTTCTGACATGCCGGATTAGGGAAAGGAAAAGAAAAGGAGGAGGGAGCTGTGATACCAGGAAAAATAATCCCTGCTGCGTTCGCTTTGGGATATATAAGGAATAGAAAGAGAAGACAATCTTTGTAGCTCGGTGTTGAACTGCGGGGTCCCTGGTGCTCTCTCAGCTTCGTGGTTTCCTTGCAGACGTTTCATGACCCAGATAGGTAACGTTATCAGTGCTAGGAGGAGGTGGAGTTTGCTCTCTGTTTATATACAAGTGGCTGCCTGCCAGTACCCGTTGACAGTATTCTTGGTGCTTTGTTGATTAGGATGTTGATTGACACTGTTGTTGTGTTCAACCAACACAGACAGAAGAAGCCACTTGTATATAAACAGAGTAAACCCCACTCCCTCCTAGCACTGATGATGTTCCCTAGTTGGATCATGAAACATCTGCAAGGAAACAATCAAGCTCAGAGAGCACCAAGGATCCCACACTCCTCCTCCTCCTCCTCCTCCTCCCAAATCACACTCCTTTCCAGCATTGATGGTGTTACTTAGTTGGATCATGAAATGTCTGCAAGAAAACCACCAAGCTCAGAGAACATGAAGGACCCTACAATCCTCCTCCTCCTCTTCCCCACAAAGCCCTCTGGCTTCCCCATTGACTTTGCTTGGCAGAAAGTCGCAAAAGGGGACCATGTGACCCTTGGACATTACAATCATCATAAATATGAACCATCCTTCAAGCACCCGAAGGTAAATCATGTGCTCCAATGCACATAATTGTGAAAAATAGTCATAAGCCCCTTTTTTCAGTGCCGCTAACTTCGAATGGTCACTAAATGAACTGTTGTAGGTCAGGGACTACCTATACGTGGTGCTCAGAAGCTCTTAATAGCATGAACTGGGAGAGGGATCTTGGAGTCCTAGTGGACAATCAGCTAAATAGGAGCCAGCTGTGTGCAGCAGCAGCCAAAAAAACCAATGCAATCTGTTAACTGCATTAACAGAGGGAAGTAATCAAGATCAAGTAAGGTACTAATACCACTCTATAAAGCCTTAGTAAGACCACACCTGGAATACTGCATCCAGTTTTCATCACCACATTATAAAAAAGAGGTTGGGACTCTAGAAAAAGTGCAGAGAAGAGCAACCAGGATGATGAAAAAATGGCTGCAGGAACTTGGACTGGCTAGTCTAGGGAAGAGAAGGACCAGGGGAGACAGGATAGCAGACTTCCAATATTTGGGGGGCTGCCACAGAGAGGAGGAAGGGGTCAAGCTATTTTCCAAGGCACCTAAAGGCCAGACAAGGAATCATGGATGGAAACTGAACAAGGAGAGTTTTAACCTGGAAATAGGGAGAAATTTTCTGACAGTGAGAACAATTAACCCATGGAACAGAAGTTGCCTTCAGAAGTCATGGGTACTCCATCACTGGAGGCTTTCAAGAAGAGACTGGACTGCCATTGGTCAGAAATGGTGTCGGGTCTCCTGCTTGGGCAGAGGGTTGGTCTAGACAACCTACAAGGTCCCTTCCAACTCTGTTAATCTCTAATCTGTAATCTTGCAATTTAGAGGGGAGGGGAAAATAGCCAACAATCCCAATTACCGCTAACTTCCTCACCTTTGTTACCACCCGTTCTTACTTAATAAAACTTTCATCCATCGAAAATGAATGGTTGTTCTTAGTGGAGCTATCAAGTAAAGGCTAATACTCAGAGAGACCGGTACTTGTTGATGCGCTAACTAGTAGGAGGAGGAGAGGAAGGGAGTAGGTGCAAAAGAAGCCAAAGGGAAGCACTAACCATTTAATGCCCCTAAAGGATAATAGGATTCACCAGATTAAACAGGAAAAGATGAAGTTATTTATAAGTATATTAAAGGAAGCCAAAGTGGAATGGTATCACAAAAGGGGGGAGGCATTCTCCACCGATGCTCTTCTGCTTCCAAAGGCCTTCCTGTCTCAACAATGAAATTCGCTAAACAAAATGCAAAAGAGGATCAGAAAATTGGATTAGAGGCAATAATACTAATTTAAAAATAAAAAATTAAAAAAACATGACTGGGTGCTCCTAAGCTCTTCCGTGCGGCCTGCTCCAAAGCACTCCCTCATCATTCCACCTTTGAACGGTCAGTCGCGTTCTTTGCTTCTTCTTTCCTGAAGGCCTCTGGAGCTGATAACAAAGCTCTGGATCGATCCAGAGCTCTGTTCCTGGCTGCACAGGCCTTCAGGAAAGCCTTGCCGGCTGCAAAAGAAGTTCTTGAATGCCTCTGACTGAGAAAAGGAGCCTGGGGGCAACACACGCAAGAGAAGTTTATCAGGGGATGAAATCCCCCCAAAATAAGACCTGGTGCCTTTTTTGATGGGAAAAAAAAATAAGAAAGGGACTTATTTTCTGAAAAACAAGGTATTATTATTTCTCAAAACTGTACCCAGACAACACACTGTTCTTGTGGATATTGAGTTTTTATGTTTATTAAAGAAAAAAATGTATAAATAAAATATATATATTAAAAGGGCCCCTTCTGTCCTTCTTCCACTGCTAAGGAAAGTAAGTCCTTTGGCTTCTAATTTGACCCCTGGGCTATCTTCCTTTTCTGCCAATTTTATTGCCCTCAAATAGGAAGAAGGCGGCTCTCCTTCAGCATGATGGCATGGAAAAAATATCAAAAAGCCAAATTATATTTGCTGAAGTCTCCCAAACCTTGACCTCTTTCTTTTTATGGGCAAATGTACAAAGCCATCCTTTTGCCCAAGGCCCAGGTGACCCATATCTCTTCTTCCCTTCGATCCAGGCTTCAGAACCGATACTAAATCTAGTCATCGGTGCTAATGGGTAATGTAACTCTTATTTATGAATAAGCCCCGTGTGACAAAGGTTGGATATTTATCAAGGCAAGCACATCTGATTAAAATAGGCAACCATAGTCGACGGCGGCAACCCTGTTGGCTTTTCTCAAGACGAGACATTTATAGCCTTTGATGGAAGAAAACGGAATTGTGTTCGGGAAAAGGTTAGGCTTAGGGTCTTCGGTGGGGGCATCTTAAATCAGAGTCATTCGCTTTTCCTCAATTCAGGTGACAAATGTATGGAAAGACAAAGCCTGGATTGATTTTTGGGGCAGCCGCACTACAAGGGTGAAGGCAGCCAAAGCATGTGTATCCAGAGCGGGCAGATAACTACTGAAGAAAAATAACACTAAAAGGATTCCACTGTGAATTATTGGTTTTTTTAAAAAAAATATTAAATTAATTCTCAATTTTTAGAAGATCTCAACATTTTAATTTGCACACATTGTTTTAGATTTTGATATTTTATTGTATACAGCCCAGAGTCCATCTTTCGAGCAGATGGGAGGGAATTTATCTCTCCCCACCCCTCTCTCTCACTCTAGCTATATAATCTAGTACTGTGATGGTGAACCTAGGGCACACATGCCGGAAGGGGCACGCAGAGCCATCTCTGCCGTCACACAAGCCGTCACTCCAAATCAGGTCCACTGCACATGTGGATGTGCCTCCTGCCAGCCGGTTGTCAGGTATCTGCCGTGCATGCACAGAGGCGCAGGGCATGTGGGAGGGGGTCATGCACACATGCGCAGGGGCTCTCGCGCGCATTGCATTATGGGTGCAGGCATGCATGCGCGTGTGACGACGAAAAGATTAGCCATCACGGATATAGTATATCCAATTATCTGTCTGTCTGTCTATCTACTTACCTGCCTATTGGTATCTATCTATCTATCTATCTATCTATCTATCTATCTATCTATCTATCTATCTATCTATCTATCTATCGGTATCTATCTATCAGTATCTATCTGTCTGTCTGTCTGCCTGCCTGTCTTTCTATATCTAGAATAGGAATAAAATTTAAGAGAAGAGTTGAAAGAGACCTTGGAGGTCTTCTCGCCCAATCCCCTGCCTAGACAGAAAACCCTGCCCCACTTCAAACAAATGGTTATCCAATATCTTTTTAAAAACCTCCAGTGTTGCAGAATCCACAACTTCTAGTGGCAAGCTGTTCCACAGATTAATTGTTCTGTCAGGAAATTTCTCCTTAGTTCTAAGTTGCTTCTCTCCTTGATGAATTTCTCTGCTTCTTGATCTGCCCTCAGGTGCTTTTGAGAATAGCTTGTCTCCCTCTTCTTTGGGGCAGCCTCTGAGATATTGGAACACTGCTATTATGTCACCCCAGCCCTTCTTTTCATTAAACTGGACAGACCCAATTCCAGAAACCGTTCTTGGTACATTTTAGTCTCCAGTCCCTTAATCCTCTTTGTTGCTCTTCTCTGCACTCTTTTCTAGAATCTCAACGGTTTTTTTTTACATCATGGTGACCAAATCTGGATGCAATATTCAAGCGTGCCTCAAATATTTCTCATTTCTAATTGCAACAACCAAACATTGCACAGAATTGATCAATGCAAGGTTTAAAAAAATTCCAATGCCTCCTTTCCATTTTGCTCCACAGATGCTGGGAATAATTAGATCATTAGATTAATTATTATTTTTGAATGATCTGTCTCAGCATAATCAAGTGTTTTCTGGCCCCCAAATGAATACCAATTGGCAATAAACATTTTATATGGAATGTATGTGTGCCATAGACAGCAGACAATAAAACCTACTTATTGCTAGAAAATCTGCATTAAGATAGTGTCCTTGTTCGGTGTTTCTTCTTGTTTGAAATTGTGCGGTATGCTTCTTGAAGTACAGTTCTCAAACAGATTTCAGTGGGATCTCGTACAGGGTGAGGCATCTCGTATTAGTTTTTGAGACCCGAGGCTGGTTGCAGCTAAGTGTCAGTGCCTGCTTTTTTTCCTCTTCATTCTTCTAAAAACTCTTTAATGTATATTTGAGGAGACTTTGTGTAAAATCTCAAGTGGCATTCCCCTCTACAGTAACTCTCTGTAGCAATAATGCGATCATTCAAAGACACTGGGTACGTGTAAATCTATATTTACAAACCACACATTGCTAGATAATTATTAGGATTACATGCAGAGATATGAAATGTACATGTGCTTCAGCTCACATAAAGCTAGATGGCTTTTTTATTTTATGTGTGTGTGTGTGCATGTGTGTATGTATGTATGTGTATGTGTGTGTAAAAGATATAAATCTTTTTATAAGATTTATAAAAAATATATATATCTTTTTACAGGTAGTCTTCAATTTATAACCACAATTGAGCCCAAAATTTACGTTGCTAAGTGAGAAATTTGTTAAGTGAGTTTTCCACCAGTGGTGGGATTCAACATTTTTTACTACTGGTTCTGTAGGGATGGCTTGGTGGGCATGGCTTGATGGGTGTGGCAGGGGAAGGATACTGCAAAATCCCCCTTCCCTCCCCACCCCACTAACCTGCTTTCCAGTTCTGTTCTCCTGGGCAGGGCAAAGGAGACCCAGATGATCAACTGGGAGTCAGGAGGCAGAGAAGAGATGGGGTTGGCGGGGTCAGTCAGAGGTGGGATTGGCCGGTTCTCTGAACTACTCAAAATGTCTGCTACCTGTTTTCCAGAACTGGTCAGAACCGGCCAGAACCGGCTGAATACCACTTTTGGTTTTGCCCCATTTTATGACTCTTCTTGCCATGAAATGAATCACTGCAGTTATTAAATGAGTAATCCGATTATTAAGGGAATCTGGTTTCTCCGCTGACTTTGCTTGCAAAAGTCGATCACGTGACCCAGGGACACCGCAACCATCATAGGTCTGAGTCACCTGTCAAGCATCTGAATGTAAATCGCCTGAGTATAAGGACGCCACAATGGTCATAAACTGTGAAAAGTGCTGATAAGTCACTTTTTTCAGTGCCACTGTAACTTCGAACAGTCACTACATGAAGTGCTGTAAGTCAAGGACTACCTGTAGTATAATCTCAGGAGATTTTAAATTTGGATTCCAGCATGAACAGGGAGTTTGAGTGAATGTCCTAAATGGCATTTCCAATAGTTTCACTTTTATTTATTATTTATTTATACACTCTTTAATATTTCTATAAATAACTCCAGGTGACAAGCATATCCAAATACTCCTTCCGTTTTCCTCAAAACAACCCTGTGAGGTGGTTTGGGCTGAGAGAGAGGGACTGGCCCAAAGTCACCCAGTTGGTTTTCGTATCTAAGGCAACACTAGAATTCACAGTCTCCTGGTGAACAGTCCGAAGTCATCCAGCCGGCTTGCATGCCTAAGGTGGGACTAGAACTCACCGTCTCCTGGTGATTGGTCCAAAGTCACCCAGCTGCCTTTTACGCCTAAGGCAGGACTAGAGCTTACCTGGTGATTGGTTCAAAAGTCACCGAGCTGGTTTTCATGCTTTAGGTGAGAGTAAAACTCACCATTTCCTGATTTATCCACAGAATGAAGGGATAATCATGCATATCCTAAACCAGGTTGCACAAGAAGTCTTTTGACAGAAGTTAAACCTCAGTGGCCAGATTTATTCATGAATTTGATTTTTATGCTGCCTTTATTATTGTTTATAAAGGTGTTGCACATATCTATTGCTCCTTCCTCCTAATTTTCCCCATAACAACAATAACAACCCTGTGAGGTTGGTTAGGTTGAGAGAAAGTGATTGGCTCAAAGTCACTCAACTTTCCCAAAGTGGGACGAGAACTCACCGTCTCCTGGTGATTGACCTAAAGTTACCCAGCTGACTTTCATGGCTAAGGCAGGACTAGAACTCACTGTCTCCTGGTGATTGGCCCAAAGTCACTCAACTGGCTTTCATGGCTAAGGGAGGACTAGAACTCACAGCCTCCTGGTGATTGGCCCAAAGTCACCCAGCTGACTTTCATGCCTAAGGCAGGACTAGAGCTTACCTGGTGATTGGTTCAAAAGTCTCCTAGCTGCTTAAGGTGAGAGTAAAACTCACAATTTCCTGATTTCTAGGCTAGCAAATTAACCACTAGACCAAGGGTCTTCAAACTTGGCAAGTTTAAGACTTGTGGACTTCAACTCCCAGAATTCGTGAGCTAACATGAAGACCCCTGCACTAGACCAAAGTGGAGAGAGAGAGAAGGGGAGAGAGAGGGAAGGAGAGAGAGAGAAAAAAGAGAAAGAAAAGGAGAGAGGGGGGGAGGGAGATGAAGGAAGGGGGAAAGAGACAGAGAGAGAGCTTAGAACAACTATTACCTTGTCTCCAGCTAGCACAACAGGAGCTGAAATTGTTAGCTACTCTTCCCCTATCCTCCTAGCTCTACATGATCCTCAATACAAAAAGCATCATTTTATCTTGTAAATTCCACAGACTGGGGCACATTTGTGTATCCAGCAGATAAGGGCCACACAACAGCTTGGAAGCACAGAAATAGAAACCAAGCTTCTGTGGAATCAGAGAAACCGAATCTGTGTAGATGACCAGGCTGATCCCAAGGGAGGGATCAAACACGTCATTAAGTCACGAGTCCCTTTGCACCCACAAGAGATCTAAGACCAGCCACCTTGAACACCTTTCTTATCTCCCACTCATTTTGGGGAAATCAGGAGATTCAGGCAGTTCAAGTGAGTCTAAAGATTTATTGCAAGCTTAAGCTCTGTACAAGAATCTGACCAACGAACAGTCAAGGGAAATGAGTGGGAGATAAGAAAGGCATTCAAGATCTCTTGTGGGCTGCACAAGGACTTGTAACTTATGACACATTTAACCCCTCCCTTGGTCATCGCCTACAATCCATCAACTTTTTTTCTTCCCATGTGGTGAATAACACAACTTATTTGTTAGCACAAGTGCTACACTGGCCAGCAGGACACACCGTTGTCTTGCCCATGAGTGGTGACTATGGCAGCTTTCCAAATCATTGTTGCTGAATTTAGTCGGGGTAGGATTCTACTGGTTCGGACTGGTTCAGGCGAACCGGATGTTAAAGTTACAGCTGGTTTGCCGAACCGGTATTTCAACCGATCAGCTGGCCTCGCCCTTCTCCTCCCAGGAGTCTCCATGTGGCCCATTTTTGATGGAGGTAAGTGCAGTGTCCCCACGGAGGGTCTGGGAGCGGGATAAACGGGCCTTATGGAAGTCCGGAAACAGGCCTGTTTCTGGCTTCCGGATGACCTCCAGAGGCCAGGGGAGGCTGTTTTCACCCTCCCAAAGGCCTGGGGGAGGCCTCTGGACCCTGGGAGGGCAAAAACGGCCTCCGCTGGCCTCCAGAGACCCACCAGAAACAGAAAGTTCCAGTAGGCCCCGCCCACCATGGCCACACCCACCCAGCAACTTGGCAGCGAACCGGATGCTGAGATTTTTGAATCCCACCCCTGAATTTAGTTCTGAAACACCGACAACAGGACACCCTCCTGATAACTTGGAAAGCTCCTTTCTGCAAATTTTAAATGGGTCCCTGAGACAGCCATCTACAAATGCACTCTTTTCTTCGTTTTCTTTACAAATAGCAGCCACTGCCAAGATGCCTTGGCTTCTTTGCTCTGGCTTCTGGGGGGAAGGGGGGGAAGGGTTTCCTCCTTACATTAATAAGTCTTCCCAGAATTAATCATTGTACATTAGAAGCAGCTGGAGTGTTTTGAGTGATAATGAAACCTGTAACAAGCCATCTTCAGACGTCTTGGCCAAACAATGAGGGAATTAAAATTTCAATTTAAATGCAGAGGTTGGAAACACGCTTCAGTGGCAAAATTACTTCAATTAATGTGAGTGGAATACAAAGGAGAGACTGCAGAAATGCGATGCAGCTTCAGAAATTATGCCATTAATGTGTTTGCATGGAGGCACACAATGACTGCAAAGGTCTAATTTCAACGGCACCTATCACAAAGCTACAGGCAACAATATTTATCAGTTCTCCCATTTCTCAAGAGACAGATTGCCCGCCTTCGTGGAATCATTTTGGGCCTTTTGATAAGCCAACAGCTGTTTGCCTTGAGGACAAAGAACAGGGAGATCCAAAAGAAGAAAAAAAGAAGCACATTATGAACCCCTGACAGTTTAATAATGATTTTATACAGATGAGACAATGAAAAACAATAGAGTCACCCAGAAGCAGGAACACAATTATGGCTTCATTCTGATATGAAGCTTGAGAGAAGCTTAAGAAGGTTGAATTGAAAGAGCTGCCTTCTAGATCATCTACAACTGGGAGAATTTAAAAGGAAAGGAGAATGCAGAACCCCCCCAAAAGGGACTCTTCTCTACGCACAGGATTCACAATAGATTGTTAGCAAGGTTTCGATAAAAGAGAATCTTTGTAGTTCGGGGTTGAAATGTGGGTTCCTTGGGGCTGTCAGAGCTTGGAGGTTCTCTTGCAGACATTTCATGACCCAACTAGGTAACATCATGAATGCTAGCAGGGTTTGCAAAAAAGGAGGAGGGGGGAGGAGGAGGAGGACGACTGACTACTGTCGGGTCCTTGCTGCTCTCTGAGCTGGGTTCTTTTCTTGCAGAGATTTCTTGAGAAAGAAGAACATGGCTAGAAAAATTATGACCCTTGAACTATCTGGCCATTTTAAAATGAAGATATCCCCCAAAGCAGATTTGAGCCAAAGACATTTGTTCTTAACTGTCTTTCTCACAATCAAGACAGGGTGGTTGGCAAAGGGGCTGGCTGAGAATTGTTGACATAACCATGCCCTACATTTTGATCTGCCTTGACGGGGGGATTAATGATTTCATCCACCTTCCAGGATGTACGAGAGATGAGGGGCGCAAAGGGTGACCTGCGTGTAATTACATTGCCACACCAACGATGTGACTTCTGGCCGACGTCATGTTCTGGCCACGGCCGTATGCGATGTACGTGTGGCCGTTTTAATGTCACCTTGGTGGGTAACAAGAGGTTGACCCGGGAACTGCATTTCCACAAACCAGAGCATTTCTGCTTTCCATTTATTTATTACACTGAAAGAAAGAAGCAAATCTCAAGGCTTTCGTTGTTTTCCTTTCAGCTAGGAAGGGAGCCAGAACCCGGTATGTCTACGGAGATTCTCCATCATCCAGGCCATGGTTGCCCCAGAGGTGCTTTTTTTTTTCTCTCCAAATGGCAGCTGGGCTTTCTTGGGGTTCCTTTTCCCTTTGAAAATGTTTAATTTCTTGGGATGATAAAGCGAAGCGTTTTCAAAGGGGGAAAAAACACCAAGAAAGTCCAGTTATCTTTTGAAAAAAAAAGCCCTTTTTGGGCCAGGATATTAATGTAGGGGAGCTCCCTGAAGAGTCACAAATCCTGTTTCCCACAACATACTTACCTGGGTCAAAATGAGGAAAAGAGAGTCTTTGTCGTACCAATGAGATTCTTGGTCAGGCATTAATCTTGGATGTTAAATCTCTGCTTATCTGGGTGTTGACTGCTGGTGAGGAGGTTCCACTAGCACAGAGCAAGCCACTTGCATATAAACAGAGAACAAACCCCATTCTTCTCTAGCACTGATGTTGTTACCTAGTTGGGTCATGAAGCATCTGCACGAAAACCACCAAGCTCAGACAGCACCAAGGACCCTGCAGTTGTCTCCTCCTCCTCCTCTTCCTCCTCCTCCTCCACCACCACCACCACTACACAAACTCCATTCACTCACTTCTAGCACTGATGATGTTCCCTAGTTGGATTATGAAACATCTGCACGAAAGCCACCAAGCCCAGAGAGCACCAAGGACCCCACAGTCTCCTCCTCTTCTCCTTCTCCTTCTTCTCCACAAACCCTTCTCCTTTCTAACACTGACGATGTTGCCTAGTTGGGTCATTAAATGTCTGCAAGGAAACCGCAAATCTCAGAGAGCATCAAAGATCCCAGAGTCCTCCTCCTTCTCCTCCTCCTCTTCTTCTTCCACTACACAAACTCCACTCATTCTTTTCTAGCACTGCTGATGTTCCCTAGTTGGGCCATAAAATATCTGCCAGGAAACCACCAAGAACCCCTCAGTCTCCATCTCGTTCTCCTCCTCCTCCTTCTTCGCCACAAACCCCCCTCTCTTCTGACACTGACGATGTTCCCTAGTTGGGTCATGAAATATCTGCCAGGAAACCACCAAGCTCAGAGAGCACCAAGGATCTCTCATTTAGAAAGACGTACAGGCAATATTTAAAGGCCCAGAACTTCAAGACACAGGGAGAAAACTACGGGAGAGCTAAGACAAGGCAGATGCATCTGTCATCAAGGGCTGCTCCAAAATGAAAATTAAGAAAGAAATAGCATACTGTACAGAGAAAGCTTTTTAAAAAGGAAGCTTTCCGAGCGATCAAAAAAGACAGAGATAGAGAAAAAAAAAACAGAGAACGCAGACAAGACAGCTGAAGGGTTCCTGGGGTGAGGAAATGAGGTGTTGGAGAGAAAAGGAACAAACACGAAACGTGGAAACAACCGACAAGATAGGAGAGGACAGCAATCGGAGGGTAAAGACAGCAGGTCAAAGTCATTGGTGCTTTGAAAGCAACCAGAGAGGTTAATAGAGTGAAGATTTTTTTTAAAAAAAAAAAAAGAACGAGTGAGTGACAGAAGAGCTCCAAAGAGACAGGCGAAGGGAATGATGCAGTCGGCGAGATAATGGCAAAGGTAATTACTCTGGTCCTGGTAGGACAGGGGTGTTAAATCTCAATTTCATTGAGGACTGCATTAGGGCTTGGGGGGGCGTGGCCAACTGGGTGGGTGTGGCCAGCTTGATGCCACTCCCCAAACTGCTGGCATGTTTCCTCTTTGCATTGGGTAGACCAGGCCGAAGTCAGGCTTGCCTGATCTTTCCTCCTCGTATTGGGTAGATCAGGATGGCCCTGCAAGCCAGATCTGACCTCCATCGTGGGCTGGATCCGGCCCATGAGCCTTGAGTTTGACACCCTCCCTTCTAGTGAAGAAGGCGACTGTAAACTCATAAACCATTCCTAGGCCTGTTTTAATAGTTGCCATAAAAAAAGGGGGGGGGAGGAAGGAAATCTGGAAGAGCAGTGCAGCAAAACGAAAGTACATTCCAACTCTTATCTTTAAAGAATTGGAGCTAAATTACCAGAGCTTCTGCCTGTGAATATATTTAATTGGAGAACGTGATTGATGACACCCAGCCCGTGAGCAGGCTCAATTGGAGAATGTGATTTATGACACACTCAAGGGAAAGGGGACAAACAGGGTCACAGGGGACTGTGAATTACGTATGGCAGAGTTGGCTTCATGCCGGCATGTTGTTCCTAATAAATCTTTTGAAGTTATTTGAAGTTTGGCTCGAGAATCATGATTTAATTAGGGCGATGGCTGGAATCCTGACAGCGACAGCTGCCTCGCTTACCAGCATATCCGTGGCGATCAGGTAGTGCTTGCTGCCCATGTACTGCTGCAGCTTCTGAGGCACCTGCTTGATGGTCTCGATCTCGTCCAGCAGATTCAGGACATGCTTGTGCTCGATCCCCTCGATCCACAGCTTGCGCAGCTCATCCCGCTTGCAGTGCAGAAGCATTTTGCAGGAAACCAGGTTCTCCTTCACCTGCAAGGAGGGGGGAAACAGCAAGAGGGGAAACCCAGGTGACTCCGAGGGTCCCCTTGCCCGGAAGCAACCAACTCACTTCAAATCAAAGGGCAGGTACTCCTCGACTTACAACCTCTCCATTTGGTGACTGCTACGACAACACTGAAAGTGACTTACGGCCGTTTTTTTTCACACTGACAACTGTTGCAGCATCCCCAGGGTCAGTGAGCAAAATTCAGCTGCTTGGCAACCAACTCACATTTCTGAAGATTTCAGGGTCCCAGGGGGTCTTGTGATCCCCTTTTGTGACCTTCTGATAAGCAAAGGTAATGGAGGAAGCCAGATTCACTGAACAACTAGATTACTAATTTAACAGCCTCGGTTATTCACTTAACAACAATTATGTCAACTCATAAAATATTTATGTGGTCTTTTTAGAATAGCCAACAAAAAGGGAGGGGGAAGTAATGGGCAGCTTAGGATCTCCAATGATAATGATAAATTATGTAAATTACATAAATTGTTTCAACTCCTATACTCAAAACGACACTATAGAGCCTTGCACACCAGAGTAACTACACACAAGGACAGTTTTTCCCAAATGCCATCCCTCTGCTAAACAAATAATCCCCTCAACACTGTCCAACTATTTACAAAGTCTGCATTACTATTACTATTAATCTTCTCATCACTCCTTATCACCCATCCCCTCCCACTTGTGACTGTAGNTCTTCTCATCACTCCTTATCACCCATCCCCTCCCACTTGTGACTGTAGGACTGTAACTTTGTTGCTTGTATCCTTACGACTTATATTGACTGTTTCCTAGTATGATTTAATTGCTTATTGTACCCATGACTATCATTAAGTGTCGTACCTTATGATTCTTGATTCTTAATGAATATATATTTTCTTTTATGTACACTGAGAGCATTTGCACCAAGACAAATTCCTTGTGTCCAATCACACTTAGCCAATAAAGAATTCTAACTAACTATTCTAACTAAATAAAATGATAAAAGGGAAAAAACTGAGTCATCAGGCAGGTGAGTCAGCTGTGTAGGACAACCTTGCTGAAGAAAAGGAGAACAACTCTTACCAATTAATTTAACATCAGCAAGGTCAGGGTTCCATACCAGAAAGAATGATTTCTGTTTAAGAGACTAAAAGCCAAGAAGTGGGACCCCAGCTATAAGTCACTTCAAATCTATCCTGTTAATTTCAGCCGGATTGCATCACACACCGCTAATGTCATTTAAAAATAATGCAATGCACAAGCTGGTAATGGCTTTTCTCACTGTTGTTTTGTCTCGAATACAAATTGCCTAGTTTCCTCCACTCCTACGTTTTAAAGCAGTGGAACACCAGACAGGTAACACCTCCCTGGTGAGGTTGTTATCACTGGCAAAACATAAAAAGCTTGAAACACAAATCCAGAGATGTCTAATATTCAAAAACATGTGTTTTTTTTTTCAGAGATAAAAAGCAACCCATCTTATATACTTCCACATTGCTGCTGTGAGTGCTTGCAAAAGCACAGAAAGGTAGCGAAAACTCTTGAGACTTTCTTTACTTGTGACAAGATCCGAAATTATTGCACAACCACAATAGTTCCTGAGCCCAGAAAGATAATGCTATCCCATAAGACATCCCCAACAGCTTTTGAGATGGAGGGAAATTTAGAAAGCATTTTATTATGGATTTACTGCATGGAGGCGCTGTGGGTGGTGTAATGGGTGGTGTATAAATTTAATGAATAAATAAAATCATAGATGCTATTTGGGGGTGAGACAGAGCAAAACACCCTTTTGAAAGCAGTGGCTTGGGCCAGCAGAAAGCTGCCACTCCATCATTAAGTCAAGACAAATCAATGAAACAGGGCACAGGTATCCAAATATCCAGGGGTTTCTGGCATCTAAAAAGAAAGTGCATTGGAAAAAAAACAAGATTATGCTCATATTCTTGCATCGTAGACAGCATACAGCCACACGACTGTGGTGCCAATTTCACAGTTACAATAACATCCCGGAGAAATCATACAACCATGGCATCAGCTTTTTGGTAAGTCCCAGATAAAATAGACTTTGCGAGCAAATCCCAATTTTCTGGGTCTCTTTTTATTTTCCCCCTGCTATAATACTGTATTTCTCAATCTTGGAAATTTTAAAGAGGTGTGTAGTTCAACACCTAGAATCCTGGGAGTTGAAGAACACAGAACATAAACTGGTAAGGTTACAAAACAATGCTATAACACTTTTCTTAATTGATAAAGACCCATGGTGGCACAATGGTTAGAATGCAATACTGCAGGCAAACTCCACCCACAACCAAGAGTTCGAATCTCACCAGGCTCAAGGTTGATTCAGCCTTCCATCCTTCTAAGGTAAGTAAAATGAGGATCCATGTTGTTGGGGGGGCAAGAGGCTGACTCTGTAAACCACTTCACCAGCTGCAAAGCACTGTGAAGTGGTATATAAATCTAAGTGCTATTGCTAAGTGGGAGGGAGGAGGGAAGGGGAGGGGAGTGGGAAGGGGAAGGGGAGGGAACGGGAAGGGCAAGGAGCCGAGGAGGGGAAAGGAGGAAGGGGAAAGGAAGGGAAGGGAAGGGAAGGAAGGGAAGGAAAGGAAAGGAAAGGAAAGGAAAGGAAAGGAGAAAGGAAAGGAAAGGAAAGGAAAGGAAAGGAAAGGAAAGGAAAGGAAAGGAAAGGAAAGGAAAAGGAAAGGAAAGAAAGGAAAGGAAAAAGGAAAGGAAAGGAAAAGGAAAGGAAGGAAAGAGCCCTGGTGGCACAGTGGTGAATCTGCAGTATTACAGGCTAACTCTGCTGACTGCCAGAAATTTGATCTTGACTGACTCAAGGTTGACTCAGCCTTCCATCCTTCCGAGGTTGGTAAAAAGAGGAACCAGATGGTTGGGGCAAGAGGCTGACTCTGTAGACAGCTTAGAAAGGGCTGCAAAGCACTGTGAATGGTATATAAGACTAAGTGGAAGAAGGAAGGAGGAAGGAAGGGAAGGAAGGAAGGAAGGAAGGAAGGAAGGAAGGAAGGAAGGAAGGAAGGAAGGAAGGAAGGAAGGAAGGATGGAAAGTAGGTAGGTCAGTCCTGGTGGCGCAGTGTTGAGTCTACAGTATTGCAGGCTAACTCTGCCATCTTCCAAGAGTTTGATCCTGACCAGCTCAAGGTTGACTCAGCCTTCCATCCTTCCGAGGTGGGTAAAATGAGGGCCCAGATAGTTGGGGGAAAGAGGCTGACTCTGAAGCCACTTAGAGAGGGCTTTGAAGCACCATGAAGTAGTATATAGATCTAAGTGCTATTACTAACAGCTATATCACCCTCTGAGCATTGGGAACGCAATTCCAAGAATCCAAACTCTAGCTATTCCAGAAACTGCAGCCCAAAATTCCTGCATGCAATTTACACACGGTTCTCCACTTACAACAGTTCGTTTAGTGACCGTTCAAAGTTAGAACAGCACTGAAACAAGTGACTTGGGACCATTTTTCACAGTTAACAACTGTTGCAGCATCCCCATGGTCACGTGATTAAAATTCAGACGCTTGACAACTGATTCGTATTTATGACAATTGCAGTGTCATAAATGTGTGTGATCCCCTTTTCTGGCAAACCAAGACAATGGGGAAGCCCGGTTCACTTAACAACCCTGTTACTAACTTAACAACTGCAGGGATTTGCTTAGCAACGATGGCAAGAAAAGTCATAAAATGGGGCCAAACTCACCGAACAACTATCTCACTTAGCAACAGAAATCAATTGTGGCCGTAAGTTGAGGACTACCTGTAACACAGACTATGGAAGAATGAAGGCAGTTTTGCAGTTCAAGCCTTCAAAGGCATAGTTCCCCCCAAAAAATCTCAGCATTGATAAATGTCCTTTAGACCAAATTCAACCTCTGCTCGACACAGAAATCCAAAGTAAACTTCTGACAAATGCAGGTGGACACATCCAACCAAGGGACACACAAGGAATCCCAATCTGCTTAAGTCAACTGGTCCCACTGCCAGGCTGCTCGGATTGTTAGGGAGTTTTTTTTTTCCCAACTGCCATCTGGAAAGACCTTCTCTTATAAATTAAGTTCTAATCAGATATTAGGGCTAATAAACCAAGAGCAGAAATGATTAGCCTCGGCTAAACATGCTGGTTCCGGTGTCGGAAAAAGCCACACCCTAAATTAATGGCAATCTGAAGAACGCCAATACCAGAGGTATTGTCACCTCTGCTTACAGGTGACCTTTCTTTTTTCTTTTTTCCTTTTCTTTTCCTGATTCTAGAATTTAAAAAAGGAGAGATAGATTATACCATGGACAGAGCCCTGGCTTTCAATCTTGACCATTACAACCTTTCACACTGCTGTCATTCAAGCGCACTCACACATATATGCTGTATTAGTCTCTCATTCTCTCTCTCTCTCTTTCTCTCTCTCTGCAGACTGATGGGAGGATTAATAATGCAAGGAAAAACTGATAACCCTCACTGAACTATGGTGGATCAACCAAAGGATGATTCTCAAAAAATTACTTAGGTTGAAAAAAACAGCAGGCATCGGAGCCACTTTTTAGACCACCCCTCCTGTTTCCAATTTTTGCCTCAAGGACACAGGCAAAGACCCCTGAATTTAATACATGCAATGGAAAGAGAGAAAAAACTTAGCAGAGTTTTTAAAGAGCAAAAGAGAGGATGCAGTCATGGAGGACTGACTGTTTAACAGAGCAATGTTTGAGGGAAAGGTGGAAGAGAAAAATGAGGGGGGGAGGATAGGTAGGAGAATGGAAGGGAGAGGATAGGGAAGGGGGGAAGGGAATGGAGAGGAGAATGGAGGGGAAGGGAAGGGGTTGGAGAGGAAGGAGGAGAGGAGAGGGAGAGGAGAATAGAGGGACAGGAAGGGACTGGAGAGGAGGAAAGGAGGGGAGAGAAGAGGCGAGAGAGGAGGGGAGGGGAGAGGAGAATGCAAGGGAGGGGAAGGGACTGGAGAAGAAGAGGAGAACAGAGGGGGGAAGGGAAGGGACTGGAGATGAGGAGAGGGAGAGGAGAGAGGAGGGGAGAGAATGCAAGCGAGGGGAAGGGACTGGAGAGGAGGGAGAAGAACGCAGGGGAGGGGAGGAGAGAAGAGAGGAGGAGAGAGGAGAATGCAGGGGAGGGGAGAGAAGAGGGAAGGAGGGAAGAGAGGAGGGGGGAGAATGCAAGCAAGGGGAAGGGACTGGAGAGGAGGGAGGAGAGAGAAGAGAGAATACAAAGCCCGATCTGTCACTTCCCAAGCGGTTGAGGAAAATAACTTCAATACATGATGATGACTGAATCTCATCAGTCAGAGGAAATACCAAAAGGTCCTTCATCCTCAGTGGAGATCTCAAGGTAATACCTCAAGGTCATTCGGCCTCTCCATCTGCTTCTGACCTCTGCAGAGCTTAATTGTACTGAGTTAGCTTGGACTACAGTTTATTTCAAATTTTGCGTAATTGATCTCTGCCTCCACACACAGAGCTGAGCCTTGTACACCAATCCTTGAAATGAACTGCTCTCCTTACAAGGGACTAGGCTGCCCTCACTTCCTTTTGGAGACACTAAATGGATTTGAAAAGTTCACAAGGGTAAGGAGGAAGGGTCACAAGAGAAATGGCCTTTCTTTGCAGGGATGCCAGAAGCCTTCCTTTCCTTCCATTCACTGACTCAAAGTTGACTCAGCCTTCCATCCTTCCGAGATAGGTAAAATGAGGACCCAGGGAGGGAGGGAGGGAGGGAGGGAGGGTGGGAGGGAGGAAGGAAGGAAGGAAGGAAGGAAGGAAGGAAGGAAGGAAGGAAGGAAGGAAGGAAGGAAGGAAGGAAGGAAGGAAGGAAGGAAGGGCCATGGTGATGCAGTGGTGAGACTGCAGTATTGAAGGCTAACTCTGCCAACTTCAGAGGTTTGATCCTGACCAGCTCAAAGTTGACTCAGCCTTTCATCCTTCTGAGATCGGTAAAATGAGGACCCAGATGGGAAGGGGGAGGGAGGGACGGAGGAAGGGAGGGACAGAGGGAAAAAGGAAGGGAGGGAGGGAGAGAAGGGAGGGAGGAAGGGAAAGGAAGGGAAGGGAAGAAGGGAAGGAAGGAAGGAATGGAGGGAGAGGTTAGAAAGTAGTAAAATATTCTAAAGTGAAAAATAATGGTTATAAAGTGTGCTACTCTGGCCGTGTGCAGAGTATATACATTTTTGTCCTCACTGCCCTAACTGTAGCCGGAAGGAATGTATCAGATCTGTGAGCACAGATTCCAGGGAAGCTAGAGCCTCAATTAGCTTTTAAGAAATTAATTTGCCCACTACCCCAGGGAAGGACATTACCATATCCATGTCACGCATATCTACATCCAAGCACACGGAACATGGATTTCACCCCAGGTATATTGTTTGGCACCTATCCCTGAACTTTGGCGGNGGGGGGGGGGGGGGGGGGGTTGGAAGAAGAAGAGGAAGGAAGAATTCCATTTGTATTGCGTTAATTAAATGTTTTCCTAGCCTGCTTCACATGGGGTGCTTTTTCAGTAAAAGGCACAGGAACACCATCGCGAGGAAATAACTCTGGGCTTGCATTGTACATCAAGTCAATCATGCGCCGGGAAAACCTTCCGCCTTTGAATTTCACCTGCTTGATTTTGTTGCGAGAAGTGGTGATGCGTTCAGTGATGCTCTGGTAGGTGCCGATGGCAGTCATCAGTTCGTTGTAGTGCTGAACGATCAACTCGTCCAAGTTACGGTCGCATTTTTCGTACGCCTCCTCCAGGCGGGCCTTCTCGTGTTCTCTGTCCTCGACATCGTCACTGGTGGACAGTGTCCTGAAAAGGAAGAGAGAAAAGAGCATAGGATTGATTGATTGACTGATTGGATTGGATTTATTAAATTGCTACGCCACCCATCTCCTCTACAAGGTGATTCTGGTCCACTTCACCGCAAAGGTAACAGATAACAGATAATCAGAGTTGGAAGGGACCTTGCAGCTCATCTAGTCCAGGGGTCGTCAACCTTTTGGACCTCAGGGACCACCAAACTCCTAATTTTTAATCCCACGGACCAGAGACCCTGGGCAAATCCCCCCAAAAAGTCTACAGGAAAATTCCCCACCCTATTTTCCTACCGATCGGTCATTCTTTATTTGGGATCATAGGATACCGTCTCCAACTCTGTTGTCAGGGGGAGAGAGAGAGAGACTTTTGACTTCATGCAAGGAAAGCAGCAGAAGCAGCTGAAATCTTTCTTTCTCTCCCCCAAATTCTGCCAGAAATGAGCCTTTGCCGGCGCAGCCTCTTAGAGCAGGAGGCCTTGCAGGGTCCCAAAGACTCATTTCTGGTGGAGTTTGGGGGACAGAAAGAAAGACTTCTGCTGCTTTCCTTGCGTTCAGCCAAAAGCAGAAAAAGAAGCGGAAAGAAGCGAGGCACGTGGGGTGAGTGGGGCAAGTTCCCCCCTCCACCCTTTCCCCCTCCCCTCACTACTTTGTGTTGTTCACAATACAAGCCTTGTGTTCCCCATGTGGGCAGCGTAACCTTGTGTTCCCGCGCAGCATTAATTGCTTTGGAGGATGACACTTCTCTGCGGACCATCAAAATTTTCTCACAGACTACCAGTGGTCCTCATCCCACTGGTTGGCAACCACTGATTTAGTCCAAACCCCCACCCAAAGCAGGAGATCCTACACCAGTGATGGTGAACCTATGGCACACATGCCGGAAGTAGCACGCAGAGCCACTTCTGCTGGCATGCGAGAGGTTCCCCCGGAAGAGCCCCATTGTGCATGCACACATGCTGCCCGCCCAACAGCTGATTGGTGGGTATCTAGCATGCATGCATGGGGGGGCAAGGGGTGCGTGGGAGATATGCACACATGCACAGAGATGTGCGGCACATGCAGGGAGTCACGCAGTCATGCGCAGGGGGTGTGGGGAGGGTGCGCATTGCTTGAATGTATGGCTTGAAACTCAACATTAAGAAAAGTAAGATCATGGCATCTGGCCCTCTCAATCCCTGGCAAATAGATAGGGAAGAAAGGGAGGTAGTGACAGATTTGATTTTCGTGGGCTCCAAGATCATCGCAAATGGGGGACTGCAGCCCAGAAATTAAAAGACTCTTGCTCCTGGGGAGGAAAGCATTTGCAAATCTAGACAATATCCTAAAAAGCAGAGACATCCCCCTGCCAACAAAAGTGCATAGAGTCAAGGCTATGGTTTTCCCAGTTTATTTATTTTTTTTACAATAGGAATAGAATTTTTATTGGCCAAGTGTGATTGGACACACAAGGAATTTGTCTTTGGTGCAAATGCTCCCAGTGTACATAAAAGAAAAGAGACATTTGTCAAGAATCATCAGGTGCCACACTTAATGATAGTCATGGGGTACAATAAGAATGGAATGGAATGGAATGGAATGGAATGGAATAGAATAGAATAGAATAGAATAGAATAGAATAGAATAGAACAGAACAGAACAGAACAGAACAGAACAGGAATTTTTTATTGGCCAAGTGTGACTGGACACACAAGGAATTTGTCTTGGTGCAAATGCTTTCAGTGTACATTAAAGAAAAGAGACATTCGTCAAGAGTCAAGAATCATAAAGTGCAACACTTAATGATAGTCATAGGGTACAATAAGCAATGTATGGCTGTGAAAGTTGGACCATAAGAAAGGCTGAGCGCCAAAGAATGGAGGCCTTTGGCCTGCAAGGCGATCAAACCGGTCAGTCTTAGAGGAGATCAACCCTGACTGCTCTTTAGAAGGCCAGATCCTGAAAATGAAACCCAAATACTTTGGCCACCTAATCAGAAGAAAGGACTCACTGGAGAAGAGCCTAATGCTAAGAACGATGGAGGGCAAAAGAAGAAGAAAGGGATGGCAGAGAAGGAGGGGGCTGGAGGGAGTCACTGAGCTTAAATGGACTCCAGAAGATGGTAGAGGACAGGAAGGCCTGGAGGAGCCTTGTCCATGGGATTGCGATGGGTCAGACACGACTTCGCAACTAACAACAACAACAAACTCTGAATACTCGCTAAAGAAATGGCTGTAGGTCAAGGATGTTTCCTTCCTGTGCGTTACCTTCTTTCTAGTTCAGGCAACTTTCTTGTCAGCTTTCCTTGCTTGGCACACAATGAGAAAGGATTACACCACTTAGGAGTAATCAGGGAGAGTAGCAAAATGACCCTGCCTGTTACCTCCCCTGACTCAGCCGTAATAATCCATGTTTCGAAGCGAAAAGTGTTTTGTCTATTTCCTTCCCAAGTTCTGCTCTCAACAGTTTTGAGCGATCCATCAAGGGACCTGAAGGGAAAATGACAAACGTTAAGGGAACTCTCAAATCCTGGGCAATTTGCCTTTCATTTCTAGACTGGTTAAAACAACTGAAGCTCTTTTCTAGCTAAGCGTTGGATTCAGTGGAGATGGAGGAATAGAAAGTGGCAAGCAATTCCTGTCCAATTACAAGGTGTGTTTTTGTTTTGGGTTGGCTTGTAGGTGGGGCTGTTTGGAGCAGCAGGAGCAGCACCTGCACTGCAGGATGAGTGGAAAAGGGCCCAGCAGAGTTACAACAGGCTGACAAAAACAGGGATGATGTGAACATCCGCTAGATAAATCATTTATTTCGTGGGCTTTCTGAGCGTAAAGAATTCAGGGTGGCGGGAGGCCAGGCCTGCTTCATGAGACAAGCCAACCTGGAAAAAGCTGCGTGAAAATCCGTCTTTCCGTATAATCGCAACTTGTTTCCATCTGATGGCTTTGTACAATTGTTGGGTTCATGATCAATCAATGGATCGATGAAGGGCACTAAAAATGGCAATCACAATAACCCCTTAATCTGCAGGCTAAACGCTGACCTGATAAGGAGAAAAATGGGCTGCGTTGAAGACCGTCTTCGATCTAGAAACGCAGCAGTTCGGGTAGCTACGGTGGACTGTTATTTATTTCTAATTCTGCCTTCGTTATCTTTATAGCTAACTCAAGGTGGGCAAATGTTATCTAACATTCCTTCCTCCTCCTATTTCCCCCAAAACAACAACAAAATTGTGAGGTGTGCTCTGTGTGGGGGTGAAACTGGCTCAAGGTCAACTCTCAGGCCTAAGGTGGAACTAGTGTTATGGTTCACCGGCAGCCGGTGCAGATGGCAGAGATATTGGACACTGAGGACGAAAGGGAACCAGTCCAGGCGTCTGGAGAGGACTTGGATGAGGGTCCTGCATCCGATGCAGGGATGGGGCCAGGACCATCTGGGAGTGGGGTGCTGCCTTTGGAGCCTTTGGAGTTTGGTAGGAGCGAGGCAGAGGACGCACTGTTTGTTCCCAGTGCGGTGTGCGCAGAGCTGCTAGAAGGCGAGAGCAGCTGAGACAAAAGGGGCGACTTGGGAGTAAGGCTGGGAGGTGGTTGCCCCTCCCATGTGGGATAAAAGTCAGCCCTCGGTGACATGCTCTTTGCAGGAAGCAAAGAAGTTCATTAGATTCTGATTCCTCATTGAAGCCCTGCAAACTCTGGTTTGTCTTTGCTGGAACTTCTGACGGTTTACATTCTAATTAAGTGGACTTCTGTTTCTTGGCAGCCTTCTACAACCCTGAAAGGCATGAGCTTATCTCAGAGAATTGTGTCTCATGAGTTTTGGCTGGGAATGCAAGACATTCGCATTAAAAAAGGTTTGATTTTACACTCAGTTTGTGTTTCCTTAATTTGGACAAAGCCTGGGTCAGAACAACTAGAACTCTCAGTCTCCTGATGACTGACCAAGCTGGCTTTCACACCTAGCTTGAGACTAAAACTCCCCATCTCCTGTTGATTGGCCCAAAGTCACCCAGCCAGCTCTGATGCCTTAAACAGGATTAGAACTCGCACTCCAAGCTTTCTAGCCTGGTACCTTCCCTGTAGACCAAACTAGCATTCTCTTTTCTTCTGCTCCATTCCGTTCCCTTCCCTTCCATCTTTTCACTGTTCTGTTCCCTTCCCTTCCCTAACTTCTCTCCATTCTGTTCTGTACTGTTCCCTTCCCTTCTATCGTCTATCTATTCTGTTCTGTTCTGTTTTGTCGTTCTCGTCCATTCTCTTCCCTTTCATTCCATTCTATTTTCTCCTGCTCCCTTCCTTTTCCTACCTTCCCTTCCCTTCCATTCTATCTATTCTGTTCTGTTGTTCTCTTCCCTTCCATTCTATCTTCACGCTGTTCTATTCCCTTCCCTTCCCTTCCATCTTCTCTCTTTCTATTCTGTTTCATTTCATTCTATTACATTCTCTCTTCTCATTCCACCATTCCATTCGGATCGGATCAGTTCAGTTCGCCTCCATTCTATTTCATTGTCTCAGTCTAGGAAAAGAGACCTGAAATCCATCTAAACTAAGTGGTTCCAAATATAATAAATCTTCACATTAAGGCAACAAATGTTTAATATTCTTATTTTGGCTGACACTGCAGAAATATCCTCGAAGGGCATCTCAACATGTACTCCATTAAAATGTTCATGAAGAAAATTGACAAAACATTTGCAAAGGAAGGGAGGAAAAAAAATATGTAGAAGAAAACCTTTTGCTCTGAAACTATTGGAACGGATACAGCAAACAAAAGGCAAGATAATCCATTAATATTTAATTACCTATATGTACACACTAATAAGCAGGAAATCACATTTTATGCTCAATAAAACTTCTCTGCAGTTAATATCTGTTGCCTGTCCAAAATTACGCTTTATCAAGGGCAAAGCACTTTTTCAGGAAGAGGTTTCTTGGATATTAAAACTTTCTCAGAGACAGAGCAAAAGCAGATTGGCCGTGCAAAGAGAAAAAATGCAATATGGACTGCTGACCATTTCAAATATTTGCCAGCGCAAATATCCCATAGTGATACACATTAGAAATTATCTTTCAGACAAATATTTGTGAATCTTTTAACACAGGGGTCTCCAAACATAGCAATTTTAAGACTTGTGGACTTCAACTCACAAAATTCTTCAGCTAGCATTGAAGAATTCTGGGAGTTGAAGTCCACAAGTCTTAAAGTTGCCAAGTTTGGGGACCTCTGATCTAGATAATCTATTGTGTTTGGGCATTGACTTTAATTATGTATCCCTAATCTAGATTTTGGACCCCTTTAATTATGGACCCCTGATCTAGATTTTGATGTTCAATCAACGCAAGCAAACAGTGTTAAGACACACAGTCGAGAATATTTGCTCTGGGTTGAACTGTGGGCTCCATGGTGTTCTCAGAGCTTGGCTGTAAACCAAGTTGTAACAACCAGGTTAAAAATCTGAGGCTTAATTGAGGGATCCTCGGTGCTCTCTGAGCTTGATTGTTTTCTTGAAGACATTTCATTACCCAACTAGGTAACATAATCAGTGTTAGAAGGGAGTGGGGTTTGAAGAGGGAGGAGGAGGAGGAGGAGGAGGAGGAGNGGTTGCGGACGCCGCCGCGGCTGCTTTTGCTCGCTGTTGTTGGGAGGCAGAGCGAAAAGCGGGTTTCTGTTGAGGAGGAGGAGGAGGAGGAGGAGGAGGAGGAGGAGGAGGACTATGAGGTCCTCAGTGCTCCCTGAGCTTTTGTTGTTTTTTTGCAGACATTTCATTACCCAGCTAGATAACATCATCATATTAGTAAGGAGTGAGGTTTGCTCTCAATTTATATTCTAGTAGCTTTTGCTATCAGCATTGGTAGGATGCCCTTAGAGGTTCTTTTGAGCTTAATTACATCAATATTGTATAAACTGTGCTTCTGCAAATTATGGCTGGGAAATGTTTTCTGGCACACCACTGCCTATGTTGGATAAACTCTTCTTACTATGGAGTCCTTGGTGCTCTCCAGGCAGTGCTGGCCATGTTAACTAATTGAGCCGTGAAAAATCTGGAAGAAAAACAGTCAAGTTCAGAGAGCATCAAAGTTCAACCACAAGCTACAGCTATTCTCTTCTCTTCTTAGTACATTTATTGCCAATGTTATGATGCTGATGCACCCTATAACCCCCCTCAATAAAATGCCCTTCTTATTTGCAATGTAAATGTAATTGGATGCAGAGCAGCTGAAATTGCCATTTGGTGAGTAGGAACATTGCTATAAACGGCCACTCTCTGTGCAATCTTAACCTATGGCTTAGTGCAGTCTTCCTAGAGACCAGTGCTGTTAGTAGGCAGTTATGTTTCAATACTTTTTATAAAACACAACTCTGGCTTGTTTCCTGATGGCCACGGGAGGAGTGGTGATGTTGCTGTAGCCTCCTTCTGAGGAGAAGATATCCCCAAACATAACCCCACTGGGTTTAAAATTTAATGGGTAAGCTGCTGTGTGGCATGGATCTTCCTCCTCCTCCTCCTTCTTCCCCCCTCCTCCTCCTCTTCTACCACCTGCTCTTCTCCTCTTCTTCTGTCTCCTTTTCCCTCTTCCCCCTCTTCCTCCTGCTCTTCCACCACCTGTCCTCCTCCTCCTCTTCTCCTTCTCCTCCTTCCCCCCCTCCTCCTCCTCTTCTTCTTTTTCTTCTTCTTCCTCCTCCTCCCCCCCCTTCTTTTCCCACAATTGTAGGGTCCACTTTTCGGATCACTAAATGCCACTTTGCATGGTCAGTTGGGAAGATGGGAATAGAGCAAGGAAGGAAAAGGAAGGAAAGAGGGGAAGGAAAAAGAAAGGAGAATGAAGAGGGAGGGAGGGAAGGAAGGAAGGAAGGAAGGAAGGAAGGTCCTTCCTTATCCCGAAGAAACTTCCCTGGAGGACAAGGATTTGGTGCTCTCGCCTTCCTCTGCTGGAGACAAGAGATAACCCCCCAGCCCCACCCAGGCCACCACAGATGCCCCCGACATGAGTGATGTCAAGCTGGTCACGCCTCCCCTGGCCATGCCCCCCCGCCCCCGTCAAACACAACCCTGATACGGCCCTCACTGAAATCAAGTTTGACACCCCTGCACTACAATATATGAACAGCATAAAATAACACTTTTAGTGTGTCAGTGAGGATTTTTACTTTGCTTGGTAGTTGAGTGGTAGTTGGGCCTCGGCCGTTCTCCTACATCTGTGTATTGATCCAGGCAAAGCATTTGGAAGAAATTATCCTGAGAAAGATTTGTTGGCTTCCTTAACAGGAAGGGATCTGTTTACATTGCCTTCTGAACATCAAAGTTTTCACTTTGATTGATGAGTTTAAAGCAAGACACACACAAAAAAACCTCTGATCGGTTGACTGTGTAATTTGCGATAATGGAGAGAAATAAAGCTGAATTTGGAATTGGCTGGGGGAAAAAATCCACAGACTCTCTTCTATGCTGTGTGGTGCAGCAGAGCAGAGCACTACAGGGTTTGTCTCTAATATTAGGCGATCAGTCAGAAAACAATTTGATCATTCTCCACTCCTGACAAGCTACTACTCTTAAAATGCAAACAGAATAGGAATGGGTGCCTTGAGGCTATAGCCATGAATATGTATATTCCTAATGTTGCTTTGCCAGAGTACACAGTAAACTCCATTAAATAGGCCAGAGTTATTTCATAGCTTGCTGCAAAAAGCAAAAATGGAGTTCCCACCTGATGTTAACCATGGCTTACTTAAACATGGTTTATTGAGTAACCTTCGAATGGTAGGGTTTACATATTGCATTAAACCGTAAGCTACTGCTCACAACTCGCAGCTACAGGTAGTCCTCGACTTACGACCACAATTGAGCCCCAAATTTATGACGCTTAATGAGAAATTTGTTAAGTGAGGGTTTGCCCCATTTTTACGACTTTTCTTGCCACATTTGTTAAGTGAATCACAGAAGTTGTTAATTAGTCACACGGTTGCTAAGTGAATCTGGTGTCAGCTTTGGAGGCCATATTGAGATCAGATGCTCCCATGCTGCCATATTTTGAACCTGGAAAAGTGGGAGAGGGGAATTTCTGGGAGTGTATGGAGTTTAACATAACAACATTCTTTTTCCAATTCAAGGTCATGTTATTTCTGCACCTGGGTGAGAGGACGTCTCAAGTTGATTCGGATGGTGATTGGGGCATGTGATGTGATGATGGGTGTAGGGAGTAGATTTGTATTTTTTACAATGAAATCCGGAACTTTCAGATTCAGGATTCCCTAGTTGTGCCAGTTTACTATCCAAATAAAACAGAACTTTTGAGAAGATGTTTGTCTCAGAGTGATTGGTTGGAGTGGAGGTTTCCTGGAATGCTGACATCTGGATTCCCTCATTTACTTTGCTTATCAGAAGGTCGCAAAAGGGGAATCACATGACCCTGGGATGCTGCGACCATCATAACTATGAATCAATTGCCAAGCCAATTTTGATCATGTGACCGCTGATCATACTACAATGATCATGAGAAAAACAGTCATACATCACTTTTTTCAGAGCTGTTGTAACTATGAATGGTTGTAAGTCGAGGATTACCTATATATCTTCATGAGTTATTTATAGGAATTCTTCATCGTTTTTTTAAAAAAAGGTATTCTAGAATTGTAAGCCAAAGCTGCCCTACTAAACCTTAAGGATAAAACTATCTTTAACAGGTATGGCTCTTATCAGGCAACATTCCAACAGTCACTGAAAATCTGATTATTTTTTCTCAGACCTTGGGGACAGGTGGATGATGAACCTCTGTAAAATTTTATTTCATTTTGTTGGGTTCTTTTTTTTCCGGATGCACATTTCTTTTATAACTTTATTTATCTAATGTAAAGCACCCAAAAATAAGTCATAGGGAGTTGAGAGCTTTTAAAATTGAGGTAATTAAAATAGTAAATACAATATAGAATATTTTTTATTGGCCAAGTGTGATTGGACACACAAGGGATTTGTTGCCACAGCAGGATTTCTCAGTGTACTGCTGGAAGTTAAAACTCATCCTTCTCCTAGAAAAATGAAATATTTTTAGGATATACTAAAATGGCAGAATATTTCCCCTAACAGAGAAGAAGAAACTCAAAGAGGCAGAAACTCACCCCCCCTCCCAACCTTTGTTAATGGGCCGTTAACATTTGGGCCAGTCTATTCTACATAACAAAATCTACCTCTTTTAGGCAGAGCCAATGAATTGCCCTTCGTTGCACCACCCATCAAGTTTCAACCAAAGTTAACACACAGACAACCTACAAAGCTAGCTATGATCTCTGACAGCAACCAATTATGATACTCTTCCTGTGCCCCAGGAAGTTCAAAGCCATAGAGGATATAAAATCAAGAGACTCTTAGCATCTCTTCCCTTTTTCTTTGCCTAAGAGCTCCAACAGTGTGATCCTGTTCATCAGTAAACCTTTCCAAACAACTTCCATGATTCCAGTGGTTGGTGTTTTTTTCCCCCATTTGGAACTGAACCCAGAAGGATATTTCTTCCAACAGTCCAAACGACAAAGTGATAAATCATAAGATAAAAACAACAAGATAATAATAATGAGTAATGAAAACTATCATGTTGCTTAATACAGAGTCCAATAAAACCACCCATCCTGCTTTCCTGTTCCACTGCTAATCATTCATTTTGGATAAATTCTGTGTCCTTGTCTCAGATGTAACAATTTGTGCCCCCAGCCGCTTTTAATTTCATACACCTGCTCTTATGTATTTCTGCTCCTTGCCTTGGTTTATTTAAGTAATCCGCAGGAAATATGGCACACTAATGAAAGTTAAGCCACAATTTAAATGCACAGTCAGAACACAATGGCAGGGACCACTTTCAGCTCCGCAGTAACCCATGTTACTGTCTTTTTCTATCTTTCGCATGCCAGAGACAAGCATTTATCCCTAAAAGCTGAACTGAACCAAGCAAGTAACTATCAATATTTCAGGAGCATTTGGGGGGGGGGTTTGGGGGGAGTTGGAATTGAGAAGTTGAGAAATGGCAAAACGGTAAGGTAGCTTTCCCAGTCATTTGCAGAATAGAGAGTTTGCCAAAAACTAATGTTGCAACTGCTCAGCTCACCACTGTGTCAGTCAGAAGTTCTTCAGATCTTATGGGAGCTTCTTGGTCAACCCTTTTCCTCCTCCTCCTCTATCACATTTCTATTTGATCTTTATTTTGTACAACTTAAAAGAGGTATACATAATACTCCACCCTCAAGCACAACAGGCTCAAAGTCAGCTTTGACACCTAAAGGAGATAGAAACTAATCAAGGAGAGAAGCAACCTGAAATTAAGGAGAAACTTCCTAACAGGGAGGACAATTAACCAGTAGAACAGAAGTTGCCTCCAGAAGTTGTGGGTGCTTTCATCCCTGGAGGTTTTCAAGAAGAGACTGGACAGCCACCTGTCTGGATTGGTATAGGATATCTTGCTTGAGAATGGGGCTGGACTAGAAGACCTCCATGGGCCCTTCCAGCTCTCTTCTGATTGAGAATTATAAGTCAGTGCCCCAGTTTCTAGGCCAACATTTTTATTTATTAGTATTTTGATTTGTTTTTCACATTCCTGAACTGCCCTCAGACACTTGGCAACTGACTCATATTTATGACATTTGCAGAGTCTCAAGGTCACATGATCTCTTTTTGTGACTTTCTGACAAGCAAAGCCAATGGGGAGGCCAGTTTCACTTAACAACCACGTGATTAATTTAACAACTGCAGTGATTCACTTAACTGTATATAATCATAAAATGGGGCAAAATTCAGTTAACTGTGGGCTCAACTGTGGCTATAAGCCAAGGACTACCTGTTAGAAACTCTTGCTATCTCACCTGTAAGTACAAGAGAACTAACTCCTGGGGAAGAAAGCTTCATATGCAGCATGGATTGCTTGAATGGTTTTTCTGTGGATATCTTTAATTATTAGATAAAATGACAGGGGATGAAGACAGAAAAGGCTGTTTGAATCGGGCAGCAAATTACTATTTTTCTCCCCACACAAAAAATGGAGAATTGGCCATTAAAAAAAAAAAAAGGAATTCCTTGAGCTACAAAGCAGCAGAGGACTAATTTAAAGTTCCCAGCAGAAACATAATTATTAAGCAGCAAGTTTCCTTTGACTTTGAGTTTAATGTCTACCCGATTCAGAATCATCTATCAGAATTTGGTATCTTTGGAAGGTACTTATTTGTTTGTGGGGTCCTTGGGGCTCTCTGAGCTTGGTTGTTTCATGACCCAACTAGGTAACATCATCAGTGCTAGAAGGGAATAGGATTTGCAGAGCGAGGAGACTGTGGGGATCCTTGGTGTTTTCTGAGCTTGGCTGTTTGCTTGCAGACGTTTCATGACCAAATTAGGTGACATCATCAGTGCTAAAAGGGAGGAGGATTTGCAGGGGAGGAGGAGGATTGTGGGGACCCTGGTGGTCTGTGAGCTTGGTTGTTTGCTTACAGACATTTCATAATCCAATTAGGTAACATCATCAGTGCTGGAAAGGAGTGTGGCTTGCTTCTAGTACTCCCTTCTAGCATTGATGACACTACCTACCGTATATACTGGCATATAAGCCGATCTTGCGTATAAGCCGACCTTTAAAAAACTGCCCCAAAATGAGGAATTTTGCAAAAACTCGCATATAAGCCAACCCCCAAATACCATGGTATGTTGTTTGAGCTAATAACAAAAGAGTATCAATATGCAATGCACTGATGAAGGTTTATTATCAAAACATTTGTGTAGGAAACAATATTAAGTTAATTACCCGGTATGTAAAGACTCTGATGATGTATGTGACGATCGCAAACACGAAAGCGGTCACGTGAATGACTAACCAATCACAGCATGTTATGATCCAGTGATAGAAAAAGCAAAATGGAGACGCCCAGATTAAAAAAAATGTGCTTAATTAGACGTAATTATGTTGCATTTTATTTGAGGTACAGTTAAAATTAATATTGAAATTGAGTTGTAGTTTGTCGGAATTACCTTTATTTAGTGCAGTCTCAATTTTATGGCTGTATGTATGACTGAATGGTAATGTCGATGATATTGCGTGATCTGAGAAGTGGCATCATGTCAGTTCGTTTGTGTGATTTATGCGCGTATAAGCCGACCCCCTAATTTGATAATTTTTTTTGCGTTTTAGAGTCAGCTTATATGCAAGTATATACGGTAGGTTGGTCATGAAATGTCTGCAAGAAAAACAACAAAGCTCAGAGAGCCCCAAGGACCCCATAGTTCAACTCTGAACTTCAAATATTCTCTTCTATGATACTTGTTTATTTAAAAGGTTTTTATGACCACCCTCTTATGTATGAAAAATTTGAAGTCCCCAATTGTGTTTTTTTCTGTGGGGTCAAGGATGGGGTTACTTTGCTTTGCTTGCCATCCATAAAAGAAGCTTTTCTTTGAAATTGTGAATTCTTCTACCATTGCCACTCATGTCTATAAAAAATTGCAGTCTAGAGTTTCACCTGATGAAGGTGAGGTTTGAAAGCCACAGTGACTTTTTTTTCTCATCTAAACACACCCTCACTTCAGAAAGCAGAAATCTTATTTCAAAAATATAATCGAAAAGCTATTTTTAAGAACAAGTCCCCAAAGAAATTACCTAAAGCTTCTGGCAGGACTTAACCTCAAAAATACCTATTTTATAATATATTCTAAAATCCCATTAAGCGATTTCAAAAGACTGAAGGGAGGGGGTTAAAAAAAAAAAGAGCTAGAAGATAATGCAAGATAAAGGAAATAACATCACTTAGTGATTTAACCAAAATACAGAACACAACAACCATTTGGTGTTTTTTTTCCCTCTATTTCACTGAGTATACTTATTTAAAAAGAGACACAAGAAGTAAGCGTTAAAAAAAAGCAAGCATGCTTGAAAAAGCTACAGATGAATTATATCTAACAGAACAAAGAAAAACACTTTGGGGAATCAACACCTACTGGGAGAAATATCAGTCTGCACCTGATGGACTGTAAGAATTGCCTATATCAGTACCAGGAAGTGTCTGCAGGCAATTGAAAGCAATTTCTTGGTGAACCTTACCGAACACCTTCAACTCCCAGATAGGAGAACTTGCAGTCAACACTTATCACAATTGCCAGAAGGAAAAACTTTCAACTCTCTCTGGCAGATTCCAAGGGGGAAAGCTCACCAATTTACAAATCCAGCTAGGCGGACAGTTTTGCACTTGGACCTAATTGCAGCTCAGTCCTTCTGATGGACCCAGCTGAAACAATTAAGCAGACAATTGACAGGAAGATTTGAAGGGCCTTTGGAGGCTCTTCTAGTGCAACCCCTGCTCAGCAGAAAACCTGTACCATTTCAGGACAAATTGGTTGTCCAGTTCTCTTCTTAAAAACTTGTCCAGCGTTCTGGAACTTCTGGGGTGTCAAGTTGTTCCATTGATAATGGTCCTGTCAAGACAATTTCTCCTTAAGGCCCTGTCCCACTGGCTGAGCGGCACGCAAAACGTTTATGCAATAAAGGACACAGCGGCTGAAGCAAAATGTTCAGGTGGTGGCTCCATCCGTTTGTCATCCCTCCAAAAGTTGGCAAAAATTTTGGCATAAACAGAACAGAAAAGAACAAAAGACAAGATGGTAGGATGTAGCAGGATGTTAAATGGATGCTTCATAGGAAGGCTAGCGGAGTATACTTGGATACAAAACCGTTCACTGCGCATCCTTTCTATTTCCGTCCTACTAACGCATGTGTAGACGTTCGATGTACCTTTTCTTTCCTCCTCTGTTCCGTTTTCAGCTCAAGCAGATGTGTCCGTGTTGCGAGGCATGCCCGAGGAGGATGCAGAGAGAGATACAACGTGACGTTTAATGGATGATAACACTTAGAACGTTTGTTGCTCGGATGTCACGGATTATTACAATCATATGCGGGCGAAAGTTATCCGTTCACAAAGTGTTGATGCAGCTCAAACACTTCTTGCGTGGATGACCAATCGCGAATGTGGACGGACACCAAATGCGGTCGACGGATAAGGAGCGATGATAACCACATATGCAGTGAGTACACAACGGATGCCATCGCGTGTTTGCCAAACGGAATGCAAGTCTTTTTTAACGTTTTACATCCTCTTATGTCATCTGCT
>BHFT01065222.1:0-18188 GCA_004320025.1 Laticauda laticaudata | reverse complement strand
AATGCCCAAAATCCTTGGGTAGATAATGCTCACCAATGATTCTCTTCTGTTTACAGTCCCAGCAGGTCTCTTTAGTGTCTGTCATTTAAGATTACTAAATGCTTAATGCAATAATAACCATATGTCATCTGATGGCACTGTTAAAAGCTGGCTTGTTTTAGAAAGAATTAAATTTTAATCAGGCTACTGTGATAAGACATTTCACTGATAAATTTGCCCATGTTGTCCATGCTGGCATGCGAGAGCCCCAGGATGGGTAACTCCTTCTTAATGACTCCTTCTTACGACATATTAAGCTGAGTCTGTACTTGTAGATAGAGTCGCCCGTGGGAGAATCCTAGCTTTTGCTCTAGTTCTTTAAGTCACAAGCTGTGTCTCTGAAAGCATTAGTGTTTTATTCAAGCTGATTTTCCTACAGTAAGCTTACCCTGCTTCAATCAGCTCCTGGGATCTGAGGAGCTGCAATTCAGGAGAGCGGTGCTCTCGTTCTCTGCAATGTTGGGATAACATTTCCCAAGTGCTGCTAGCGAAGCAGGAAGCATCTGAGACTTCCTCATAGCCGGAGTTTGCCGATTGAAAAACTGATTGGCAACTTGATAACAGCCAGCCAGCTGATCACGTGGGAGCGATCTCTCTTCTCTGGCTGTCGGATCGCTGGGGCCTTGCAAATAGCCTAGGAGTGAATATTCACTCTCGATCCACAACGAGCCGAGCAGGACATCTTTGAGTGCAGTTCTTCAGATACAAGGTGAGCGGGCATTTTAAGTGGCTTTGCGGGCCATTTTCCAAGGCTCAAAGGACCTAGTTCCACCCTCTGGCCATCCTTTAAGCCATTTTTTGAAGGCCTGCTTATTTTTAAAATGGATGCAGGCACAGTGCTCATGCAGAGCTTTCCCCCCAGTCGGAACAGGCCCTCCAACCCACTAAAAAGATGCAGACAACGTACTGCTCAAGGGAAGTGGGGTGCAAAAAATCAAAGCTATAGGCTCTAGCCCGAAAAGACAACTCAGGCCGACGGATGAAAAAAACGTATGCAAAAAGGACACACGCGGAACGAGCAAAATCTTCGGGGTGTGGGCTCCATGCCATTGTTCTCCGCTCCAAAAAGTGCCCCAAACTTTGCTACACAAACGGTAAAGAAGGAAAGGAACGGATGGGGGTAATACGTAGCGGAGGATGTTTTAGGCAGATGTTCGTAGAAAGTCTAGCTGATAGAAGCGGACTGACAAGTCCGAAGGGCTTCTGGGGGCGAGAATTGCGAAGCGGACACATAGCGGAAGAGGCGAATGCATAACGGATGATGTGGATGCATCATGGATGCTATAGGATGCATAGCGGATGCAAAGGCGCTTCACTGGCGCGCATGGCGGGGAGGATGAAATTGCGTCAGCTCCGTGGGATATAAAGGAATGCAGCTGGCGAAGCAGTCAGCATTCCAGAGGAAAGACGTGCTGCCCAGACTCTTTCAATAACACGCCAATGGTAGTCAGTCAGGGAAGAAGAAGAAAGCGTGTGCCTCTCCTGCTCAGCCCTGGCAAGGCAAGGACAGAAGCATCATCCCACCCCTGACACTGACTCTGAAGCGTGCTGCTGGCTGCTGCTGATGCTCTGGTGGTTGGCTGCTGCTTGTGCTTCTCCTGCTGGTGCTGGTGCTGCTGCTCGTGGTGGACCAGCCCCAAGGCCCTCAAGGCCTGCTGCTCAAGCCCTGAAGGCCCTGCTGCTAAGCCCCTGCCAGAGGGACGGAAGAGGTCATGGCAAGAGAAGGGGAGGGCAACAAGTACTCCTTTCCGAGGAACATCGAGGAGGAGGCTGCTGGAATGGCTGAGGGAGAACGAGTACCTGTGGAGAAAGGGCCACAGGCTCTATCCAACCCGATACCGAAGAGGAAGCAGGCAGCTTCGAGAGACAAGGCAGAGAGTCCTGGGCTACACTTCAGATCTACTGCCTGGGATGGTTGAATGCACAATGCACACCTGGTCTGGCAAGCTTCACCTCAAGAAATCTGGCCAGGCCTGCTGTCAGGTCACTGACGCCGGGAGTTGTACGTCATGGCCAAGTACGCTTCCTGGAGGGTGAGGTTGCCACGAGGAGGCAGCCCCTTGACACACCTCTCTCTGAGACAAGCCACAGACAGCCCGTCCTCTTCCAGCCAGGGAGACAGCTAACCGTGTCCAGGCAGGTGTCTTTGAGGGCCCATGGCAAGAGACCCCCCCCGACAGCTTTGCACTCCCATCGCCAGAGGGACGTGGAGGATCCCCTGTCACAAATGGAGGAAGAAGCGGGGCAGCCACCAGAGAACAACCACACACCGGGGCTCATCCCCAGCTCCACCTCCACAGAAACCAGCAGCGAGGCAGGCTGGAGGGCCAGAGCCACACTTTCCTGTTGGACGATCAGGGACACAATAAAAACCAGCAACAGATCTTCTCTCTCAGCTGGTCCCACAGCGACAACCATCCTTGAAACGGAAGCCCTTCATCACGTAACTGTGAGCCCGACCCACATGGACCTCCCCGAGGCCCAGTAGCAGGTGATGAAGGATGAAGAATAACGCACTTCTTGCACATTCTCCAGGCCAAGCTGAACTGCCTCCGACCCACTCCAGGTCTGCTCTCCACCCCAGGTGATGTCACCGAAAGCAGGCAGAGAGGCAGACTGGAGAGGAAACGAGCAACCCACTGGTCCTCTTGGGAGATCAGGGACACAATCAAGACCAGCACATATCTCTTCTCTCAGCTGGTCCACAAGCGATATCACCATCCTCTAACCGCGAAGCCCTTATCACGTACGTGAGCCAGACCTCATGGACCTGCCGAGGCCCATAAAACCAGGTGATGAAGGAGAAATCAATCAGCACTCTGCACCACCTCCTAGGCCCAGCTGAACCGCTCCGACCAGTCCAGGTCTGCTCCACGCCCAGGCAATGTCACAGCCCTCACACGGCTTTCAACAGCCCTCACCTACAAGGCTCGAGAACCACGGACTTTCCCACAGCAGAAGGCTAGTCTTTTCCAGTCCAGGCCCCACCGGCTCATTGCACGCCACAGATGCCTCACCTTGCCAGCTGCAGACCAGACAGCCCACTACAACTCCTGCCTTCTCCACGCCGCACTCCAAGCCCGTCAAGGGAAAATCTGTCATCAAGTCTTGGGCCTGACATCCCAGGTCCTTGATGAGGGCTCTTCAACCATACGGACTGAGTCAGCTCTCTGAGAGCTTCCTGAACACACCATCCCTGTTTGTACTCTCAGGGCCAAAGCATCCAATGGGCACCGTCAGACCAAGCTCCAGCGCACAGCCATCTCCACAGTCCCCTGGCCGCTTGACAGCTAAGACCATGGACATGCCTCAGACTGACTGAGAATGTGCCAGAGACTGATTGTTACCTGTTCCCTTTATCTTTGGCTTAAAGACACTTTACTTGGTTCATTTTCTTTTTTAATAAAGTCATACAGTTTACTGTAAGACAGTTATTAATAAAGGTTATGCTTTCGCTTCACACACTTGGTTCATTTTTTTTACTTAAAGTGTTGCTGAAACTTTGAAAAAATGGTTAAGCCTTTGGCATGCTTGTGGTTATAGGTAAGGATCGTTGTGGAATGGGTAAGGATACTTGCGGCTGGGTAAGGATAGCTGTGGGATAGTAAGGATAGTTGTGGGAAAGGTAAGGATAGCTGTGGGATTGATAACCCAGTGCAAGCATAGTGGGACTGTATGGTCTACGCCTCCACTGCCACTACATATGGCTTTTTTATGCAATAACAATTTATTCATTGATCAACATCATTTCAAATAAATAAAGCTCTTGCATTAATGCCTATTTATTGTGGGCCACTCAACTTCATGGCAAATCTCATCAGTGTTATGAGACAGGCTCAAGGAAGCATCCCTTAAGCATCTACATCCTGTCTTGCCACTCCAGCTGCTCCACGCTGGGGATTGCACCAGTTGTCTCAGTAGGTTGCACTGCTTGTTCACTTCACGTGGAAGCTCTGTTGGGGCCTTGTACATCCACAGTGTCTATGCAGTTTAGTCCTTTGCTCCATTCACCTAGGCTCCATGTTCCTATTCTTGTTGATGGTCCACAAGCATTGTTCTGCAACACTGGGTACGGGTGCGCTATGGAAGATTGTGCAGGGAGTGCAAGCAAGCTTTTCCACGATGCTCCTCACAGTCTGTTGGGTGATTTGTAGGGTGCGTGAGAAGTAACCTGGAACCTGTTGGCCAGGATGCCAAAGCCATTCTCCACCACCCGTCTACCCTGGAACAGCCTGTGTTGAAGATCTCTCTTCAACGGGTGAGGTAATCTTGAACTGTAGGGCTTCATGCAGGTAGGTTCTGAGGGAGAAGGCGTCACCCCAACGATGAAAGTAGGGCACATCTGTGTGTCATTGAGTAGCGCGCGTCTGGATCTGGAAAACCCCATGATGAGGTTGCGTTCGCCCGCACATCCTTGAGGTGATGGCATTGTACCTGGCTATCTTTTGAAGCTGACCCTTCCTGAAAGCATCAATGTACTGAATTGTAGTCAGCATCAACCATGGCAAAGAGGATGACTACTGAAGAAGCCCTTGTAGTTGTGATAAGAGGACGCCTGAGTTGGCTGGACTTTGCAGGCCACGTGCCTTTCCCATCTATGGCTCCAACGGTGTTTGGGAAGTTCCACCTCTGATACGCATGTTTGGTGGGACACTGAGGAGCTCCTCCAGGTATTCTCGTGATGGCCTGCAACCACTTCTCTGACGCACAATGCTGAATGGTGTTGTGTTGGCACCCTCCAGGCATACTGCATGTTTCCTGTATTTGTTCCAGAGGCCCGGTGCCACAGATCAGTGCCAACCTTCAGTCCAGGGTCCCAGGTTTGGGGACGGATGTTGGTGCTCGGGCTTGGTCAACTGGTCTCAGACCTTGTCCAATTTTGTCAAACTGGCTGGTGGCAATCCTGCATCGAAGTGCTGGAAATGCACGAGGGTCCTTCATTCTCAGCTCCCATCAGCTTGTCATACACTCCACACTCCACTGCTTCTCCGATCCATTGTCGGACCCACACACTCTTGGACGTCTCGCTTCTCTCCTATGTGTAGAAAAGGTGAAACAGTCCTGGAAGAGGACTTCGTTTCTGGTGTTGAATGATCGCAGTTACCATAAGATCTGTGATGATCCCATGGTGGAGATCAATGGATGATTGGAAGAGCAAGACCAAAGGGTGAGAGGTCTGTACAACCACGCGATGCTGGACTGATATGAGATCCAGGTGGATTTCCTCCCCCTTTTTTAGGAAATATTGGTTGTCCACTGGGTGTCCTTCCAACATCACTCTAGGCCCTACTCCAGACATCCTAAATATCGAGCATACAATCCCATAAACAAACATTTTGTGTCCGTTTTAATCCTTTATATACGAGATACATCGCCTTACAAATCCTTTTCTAATTTCCGTGGCTAATGATGCTGTGTGGACGTTTGGTGTACCCTTTCGCTTTCTCCCTCTTTCCGCTTTCAGCTGCAGGCGGATGTGAGTTGCGAGGACCTGTCCAGAGGACCGTAGAGGATACAAGCGGACGTTTAATCGGATGACAATGGACATAGAACATTTGGTTGCCTGCTATGTGTCGCGAATGTCACATCGTACGTGGCGGAAAGTTCCATTCCGCTCAAAAGTTTTGTGGCAGCTCAAAACGTCTTCACGGCACTGAAATCTTCAGTGACAGAATGCTTGAGGGGATAGAGCGTATAACCAGTATGCAGTGAGTACACAACGGATGCATCGCGTTTTCCAAGGGATGGCAGCTTTTTTGTCCGTTTTACATCCTCTTGCATCCTTGGTGCAAGTGGGATATGGGCTTAATTGAAGGCAGAAGCAACGCAGACATGGCGACTCTTGGAAATAATTTAACAAGAACTACTTCAACAAATGAGAGGGTAACTGTAACAGGTTTCCCAGCCAGCGAAACATCAATATTTTCCGAGAAATCCCATGGGAGGGGAAGTTTGTTTCATGGAGCCTTTGGAAACTCCGCTGGTCCCTGAGGCATTTGAGGAACAACCTCAGGCTTTCAGCAGGTCTGGGCAAATTTCCACGCAATCTTTTGGGCCCTATGTCCTCTCTCTTCCCTCCAGAGTTAGGCCTCCCAGATCAGGCGGAAGCGCACCTTCACCGCCACTGCGCTGGCTTCACCGCCTCCGTTACCTTTTAATAACAGTCAGGGGAGAATCCAAAGATGTGTTTCCTTAGGCCATTAGGCAGGGGATTGGCTTGCTGAATTCCATAGTTTATTGAGGTATGAGGAAGAACTGCATACCAGATTATTGGAAAAATCTTCAAATGTCATTCAAAATGAAGTATATCCATAAAGAATCTCCCCATCTTGAAGAGATCACCGGTGCTGATGAGCAACTATTTACCCAGGTAATGATCTAACCATGATAAAGGCTCAATCACAATAACTTCCACTTTCAGATCATAATCCAACTGCTCAAATTAAATACCAGAATAGTTTTGGCCTTTCATTATCTAGAAAAACCTCATGATTGGTATGAAAGGCATACATTTCTTTCACAGATTTCATCCAAAGATGTGGATGTCCTCCTATATCAAATGCTAAGAATAATTCAACTGCAGCCCTGTAGAGTCCAATGATTGAGGAAAGGATAGTGCAGGACAGTACACCAAAAGAATCTTTAATTCTCTCTACAGCTCAGAGGCAATCATATCCAGTTATCCAAAAGCCCCTATCTCTATCTCTTACAGAATCATTGCAGTCACAATATCTTCAGGAGTTGCAACTAAAGTATCAAAAAACTGGAGGGCAAATATCAGACAGCTTATCAAGACCCTATATCAAGATACAATGAAGGAAGCAACAATTATACAAACCTCAGTAAAAATTTCAGTGAAATGTTCCAATGCAAAGATTAAGGGTAAAGTACAGAAGCTTGGGAATGTTCTTTCACCTCTCATTTTTTAACAGCTACATTAAGACAAGAGTTTCTTTCAACATTTTGATTCCCACCCACCCATCCCCAGGCTTGTTTCAGCTGCCATTAAAGTAAGCTACTAATTTCTTTATTATTTTGATTACTTATATCTAGATATCCAGTATTTTTCCAGCATCCCCATAATCTCTCAACAGAACAACATTGCTACCTTGTCCTACTCTGTTTCAGTAACGCATGTCAAGTCCATTTTCTGGTTGAATATAAGGTCATGGGTGAGAATGTTTTTTATTACATAAAAACTGACACCCACAACAATAACTGAGACCAAGGCACTGAAGAATCCAGCCTCCCAAATCCAAGGTACACATATTCAGGCTGAAACTGCCAACCAATTAACCCTATCATATCTTCCTTGTCCATCAATGTATCTTCATCGTCTCCTAGCAGAAACTTTAGATACTCTAACTGTTCTCCCGTGTCATTTAAACCACAAGTGACTATTAACTCCAATCCAGTTATCTTTCTATCCTAATCTTCCTTATCTTCAGCCTCTGATCTCCAATTTTTTTATCAGTATCAAGGCCATCCCACATGGGGAAAAAATCCTTTGTCTTATGCTCTGATTTCCCCAAACTCCCAACACCAAAATATCCACAAAATACAACCTTCACCAATGATAAGCTATACCCATGATGGCGAACCTATGGCGCATGTGCCACAAGTGGCACGCAGAGCCACTTGTGTGGGCACACGAGCCCCAGCCACTTCATAAACAGGTTACTTCTCTCTCCCCCGATCATTAGCTCAAACTGCAAACTCAGTAATATTTACCAAGTTTTGGTATAGTATGTTGCCAAAGGACCATATTCTAAAACCAAAACATAGGAGGGCTATAGTAACCCCTTCCTCTCTCAAGTGTCTCTTTGATGACAGGGATGATGCCACCATCTTGAACTGTACCCTTTCTTGAAGAAGCCTTCTCTCAATCCAGCTATGTTAGACAATTTGCACCTAAGCTCCAACATTTTTCCCCTTGGAAAATTGGAACGTCAGCCACTGAACGAATATTGGAACGTCAGCCACAGAAAGTCCTAGATGAATCTCACAGTTGCTCCAATATAGGGCTCCGTAGGATACAATTCACTCCCCAAGTTATTTAGTTTCTATGTAAAAGTGCTGGGGAATGTAATATTTTACCACATATTACAATTATGTAAAATTAAGTCTGGTCACGTGATGACCTACTTTATGACCATTGTGACTTACAACCAAAATTGTGAGCTCATTTACATTTGTAAATCAAGGAATACCTGTACTAAAATTCAGAACAGACAAAAGTAATAATATAATTATTTGAATTGAGATGAGATAATCAAAACAAAATTGAGAAAATTAAAAGAGGGGAAAAACTATATAGAAAATGCAGAATAGTAATAAGATATGGAATAGAACACNAAAATGCAGAATAGTAATAAGATATGGAATAGAACACAAAAATGAGCATGAAATTGAGTTTGTGTCTGTATAAAGAAATGCAACCCGGGACCAAGATATTTTTTAAAAAGATGTTTTATTTTGTGTGTGTGAAAACTTAAATAAAACTTGAATTAAAAAAAAAAAAGAATCATTGCTTTCCTACCCAGTTTACCAGTAAAGGTGAAAGCCTGGCTCTGGAAAAGAGCATTTGAGGAATATTAGGTTTTTGTTTATGATCCACTTATGATGGCTGTTGCTATTATTAATTGGGTATTGTTTCTGCTTTGGATTGATGTGTTTAATGTTTATTTCTGTTATAATGCTTCCTGAAGACATTTTCTAGCAAAGCAAATTAATATTTATGTTTCAAAGCACAACTTAGATTTATAAAGCAGCCAAAAATGGACTAAATGCCATAGGAACCTACAAATAATATATCAGAAAATATGGTGCTGATTTGGACAAGTGAAATAAAGCAATATTACCTCCCTAATTACCTATATGGGGATATGAGAAGTATTGTTTTGTTCTGCACTAACAATCTCATGTGGATATTTTAATCCATTTAACACTACATAAGGGGGTTGTTCTTTTAAAGTTAGCCTAGCTGTCTCCAGTATTAAAAGAAAGAATCCATACTTCAATTAAATGGTATCTAATTTCAACATTTAAAACAATTTAGAAAATTTATTAGTACTCAATTGTATGGTAGCAACACAAGGAATAAAGACTGTACCCTTACTCCAATTTTTACACATTGTCACACAACACCTCAATAATGGCAATTTTCCCCCACCAAAACTATCTGACACACACCTTTTCAGTTTTCCTGTGTGCTGACAACATGGTTATTTTATCTTATCCATGACAGGAATGCAATGAATCCTTATGCTCAATATTGTGAAAGAAGAAAAACTGATGGTAAATTATACCTTCCTCCTCCAAATTCTGACCTGAACAAAAAATCTAAAACTCATAGTTGATTATTATATGGGATACTAGTGGAGCCTTACAGTAACCTAACTGCAAGTGAGAGAGTATAATTCAAGTTCTTTTAAGATTGATCAGGCAAGTCTCTAGATCAGGGGTCGCCAACCTTTTGGACCTCAAGGACCACCAAACTCATAATTTTAGATCCCAGGGACCACTTAGCCCGTTCTGTGGGTGTGACCTAATTTGTGGGTGTGGTTGGGGTCATGTGACTGGCAGGGCATGGCTTGTGTGTAATCATCAATTATTTATAATATTGTATTTTTTATCAAAAAGAGCAACTTTTACCAAAATCAGCAAGGCAAGGCAGATTGAATTGCTCACAGACATCATTCAGTGATCTTTTATCTTGCCATTGGCTCGCTCGGTCTTCAAATTGTTTTTTGCCTTGTTGTCTGCACTGAATTTGCTTGCAGCAAACCTTCAGTCCCCTAAGGGAGTCGGCTATGCTGACTGAAGTTCTAAAGACACAGCTACAAAGCAAGAAATTCCAACATTTCTTGCTTCCTAGCTTAATCTAATCTCCAGGCACAGCTAGAGAAGATGTATGGTTGGAATACACTGCACACTACTCAAACACATCAATCAGACCAGGTCCAAGTATTATAAACGCAGGTAAGGAGTGAGTGGGCCGGAAGAGGTATCTGCGGGCCCATGTGGGCAGCAAAGCCTTGTGTTTTCATGTGAGCATGATTAATACCTGGATTAATTGCTTTGTGCAGGTGCTCTGGGGGTGAGATTTCTCTGCGGCCCACCAAAATTTTCTCACAGCCCACTGGTTGCCGCTGCTTTAGATAGGCATCTAACACAACTTTAACACCACAACTAGAAATCACAAGGTTGGAAACCAGGATTTGGATCATTATTTTTAATTACTGCCTAAATTTCTCTTTAACCAAATTGACCTGATATCTCTCTTTAACAAAGGGAACTTTCAGTCTACTTAGAAGATATTCATTAAACAAAAACTGGCAGCCTCTGCTTTCCCTCATGAGACAATACAAAGGATATGATATGACCAAATGAAAAGATTACTATATTTATTAAACAAATGTATATGACCCCTAACTCACACATAGCGACTCCAGGAATCTCACAATATTAAAAAATCACAGTATTAAAAAAAAAACCTTAATCTTTCTATCTGCCCCAGTGATGGTGATCACACATTCACACCAGCCACTTGATCAGCTTTGAATCAACTCGGGGTCTCCAGGCCTGCTGACAAAACCACATCTTCCAGGCAGCATTCTGGAAAAGTAACAAGATGGTAGCTAACCTTAATTCTAGGGGAATGATATTTCAAAGTGAAAAAACGACAGAGAAGGCCCTCTTCCTTGGTCAACAGAGAAGGCCCTCTTCCTTGGTCAACAGAGAAGGCCCTCTTCCTTGGTCGACCTACCTAAAAGAGGAGACCAAAATATACCCTGCCTACCTGCTCTGGTTGACTGGGTAGACATAACTGGGAAGAGACAGTTTTTCAAATAACCTGGCCCCAAGCTATTTAGGGATTTAAAGATAACTACCATCCTCACTTGAACCCAGAAGCAGATTACTAACCAAAGCAGCCCCTGCAACAAAAAATATAACTTATCAATAAATCTCAATTTGCTCAGAACCATTCCAGCTGCTACATTTTAAGTCAACTGGAGCTTCTGGATACTTTTCAAGGGAAGCTCCATGGAGAGTACATGGTAATACTTCAAACTGTAGGTGATTTAGGTATGGTGACTATGAAGAGAGCACATTGGGGTTCAGAAATGTATGTAATAGGCACACACCTCACAGTTGTGCAAAGGTCCTTATGACTATATTGAGGACAAGCCCAGACAACTCTCCATATTACACATCTGTCTGGTGGTAATTACCACAACCATTACCAACTATGCTAATTCTCCAAGAACCTCTGAACCCAACACTAGTCCATCTTGCCAATGTTCAGTTTTAGCCTCTTGATCCCCATCTAGGCCTCAACATCCTCTAGGCATCATAAAAAAGGCAGCCATAGAATGGCTGAACTCACCATAAACAGAGATGTACAACTATCATCAGTATACTGATGATGTCTTACACATGGTAATGGGTGATCTTACTCAGCGGTTTCATGTACAAGTTAAACAGAAGCAGAGAAAGCACTGACATCTGCAGAACCCTGCACATCAGGAACCAAGGATCCAACCTCTCACTGCCAATTAACATTGACTGAAAACAGCTTTAGAGGAAGGAAGTGAATCGGGACAATAACAGCACCCCATTCCCAACCCCTTGAGTCATTCTAAAAGGATACCATGGTTTATGGTATTAAAAGCTGTTGAGAGCAAGTACAGCAGGGACAGGTGCACTAACCCATCCTGCTCCCTCCAAAGATCACTGAAAAGCACAACCAATATCATTTCTTTCACGTATCCAGGCCTGAATCCCAATTGAAAAGAATGCAAATAATCAGTTTCTTCCAAAATCCTCTGGGACTGCAGCATGATCATTTTTTCAAAAACCTTTTCTATATATATAATATATTTACGTTTGTACAGAAAAGGGAAGATGTCAGAATATAGAAAAAGTGCTTTGAAATATAAAATACTGATGGTAATTAAGCTTAAAAAACAGTGGATTTCAGCTTTTATATATTATGTATCAGGGGTCTTCAAACTTGACAGCTTTAAGATTTGTGGACTTCAACTCCCAGAATTCCTCCTCCAGTCATGTTAACTCAGGAATTCTGGGAGTTGAAGTCCACAAATCTTAAAGCTGTCAAGTTTGAAGACTGGCACGTGTAAAAAAAAAACAAAACTCTTTTTCAACCTCAGCTGTGCCACGCAAAGCAGCTGAGTTTGAAAGAGCAGGAAATAAAGGACAGGTAAGAGCCCAGGCAGGCAGGTGGGCCAAAACAGCAGCAGACACAGAACCAGTTCAGTGTCTGCTGCTCTTCAGAGCTACCAGTTCTATAGAACCGGGCAGAACCGGTAGCATCCCACCCGATGCCATGATTAAAAAGAGAATCAATTTTCCTCAATTGATGTTTTTGCCAGAGAAAAGAAATAAATGCCAGAAACTGGCAAAAAAATGTTGCCAAATGCCCAAAATGTAATCACATGGCCACAGGGAGGGTTGTGGCTGTTATAACTCCAAAAACAGATCATAAGTAGTTCTGAGATGGTCTATTACAACCTTGAATGATTGGTTGTTAAGTGACAAAACACAAGACATTATTTTAGCAGCTAGACGAAAGTCAAGGATTAGCTATGCAATTCTATATATAAATCATTCTCTATTAATAAAAGCAAACATTATGTAATTTAATTAGTTTTTAGGAAACTACAAATATTGTTAATACTTTTACTGCATATCACTCACTACTCCTGGTAGAAAGCTCCTACAGAAATACACAAACGCCTTATTCCATTATATGCACAATATGAAATAACAGCTGCCAGTTAGCTGATGATGACCTTCATTCACACCAAGCTCTTCCCAAGAATGTAGGATATTGTAACATATTAGCACATCATGTGTGTGGATTCAAATAGTGTGGCCTTTTGTAACTGACAGACCTTGGTCAATTATCCAGATTTTTAAGTGCCATCTAAGACTTTCTGGTATGGCACCTAATGTGCCAATAACCACTTGGTGGGGCCAGTTTATGCCATAATTTTTAACTTAAATGTTCAGATCTTGATATTGTGTGATCTTCTCTAGTTATCATTATTCCATTATTGTATTAAGAATATTTTAATAAAGTTAATTTTATAAAATCAACACTTGTAACAGAATTTTTAAAACCTTTCTACAGAATCAGCCAAACTGTTAAGACTTGACCCAATTCCTTTTAAATGACAGTTGCAGAATTGCTATGTACAGGAAAAAAATGGAAGAGTAGAATCTCCAATAAATGTTTACATATTTTAAATTATAATTGAATGTATTTCCTTACTGTGAAGTGCATAGCATCTTAAATATTTTAACTACAAATTTTCTAAACTAGAAAGCAAGTGCAATGGACAATGAAGAATCAGTTTCTTACTATTAATTACATCAGAGAAAGTATCTAGAAAGCAATGTTCTACCCACGCTACATACAAGGTAATCTTAATATTTATGTCTGTTTTCCATGAAGAATATCTGAATACACAGAAAATACCTTAGCCTGAGTGGTAGGAATATATGGTGTCCTGGCAAGAGAAACTTTGAAAATTCAAATTGTGCAGCTAATGAAATATTCCATTAACATACACACACACACACACACCATTTTTTAAAAGATTGCCTCGAAAGTCAATAACCATGCAACTGTAAAACACCCACACATCTGAAATACAGAAAAATACAATTTGATCTTTTTGCAATCACTGAAGCAATTCGTAGTACTACGCCAAAGTCATAAATCTGTATATTGTTTTAACCATTTAGTCCTGTCCAACTGTTGACAACTTTATCAGCAAGTGCCTTGCTACCCTGTCAAGCATGGTTTCTTTCAATTGTTGGATGTTCAACTTTGTATAAGATTTGATGTTATCAAGCCAATGTGTTCTTTCTTACCTTCTTATTTCACTAACCATTCCTAGCATCACTGCCTTCTCCAATGAATTTGCATGCATGACATGGGCAAAGCAAATCAGATATAGTCATATGATTTCAGCTTCTAGTGATGTGTCTGGTTTTATATGATTTAACACCTCTGTGTTAATTACTCTGGCCGACCATGGTATAGCATAATTCCATATGGAACTCATCTTTTAGTTCTATTCCAGGCCTCCATTCACTGATAAGTACTGAAAAAGGGTATATATTACTGAATACCTAGCACTTTTAAATTCTAAATAATAGCAACAATCATCATCTGTAACATAGCAAATTGCTTTAGGATCCTAATTGAAACAAAGTATCTTTCTGTAAAATACATACAATATCTGGATGTGCTTATACCTCTGAAGAGCCTAATAAATACATAAATAAGTTAAATTATTTCCAAATTTGCTAGAAAAATTAATGGGAATCAAAAACCTCATCCCTGGGTTCTTGTATAGATTAACACTGTCACAATAAATCAAAGCAACTGGAATTCCACTTCCTATAGGATAATCTAATAATAATTCATCATCATTATCATCATCATAATTCAGGTACTTTTCAATAAAGAGCTTTCTCAAGAGACATATACAGACAAATATATCTAAAATGACATACTTTGATTTTACTTCAATTTTAAGTATCAACCATTTATCAGAGCCCACATAAAGGCTTGCAAGCTTTCTTTTTTACTTTGCCTACTCTATCTAACATATATTCCTAATGCATCTACCACTGCAACCATTATTCCCATCATTATTCTTCAAAATGTTGGTTTATAAATTGAATTTCCCCATTTTAAGCTGAAAAAAGATTTTGGAATCTTTTTGTAAGATAATACATGAAATAGCTAGGATACAATAAGAAAAATCATACTATATACAGTATATAAACAAAGCTAATATAAGTGTTTTTGAAAAAGGGAACTGATTCTTTGTAATAGCAGCAAACAGGAAATACCCCTAGTGTTAAAATAAAATACTACAGGAACAGTATCAATTTATGCATTTATTGCAGCAAGCAGTACAATTTAATTACCATGATTTACAGCTAAGATATCATATTCTACTTTATCATTTTTATCCACTATATTATATTCAAACTTAATTGTTCCAAAGTGTGTATTTCAGATTTAACATAATCTAAGTCAATACTCAGAATGCAATCTAGTATGATTTCCACAAGTTTCTGTTTACTGTTGCATTCAAACTTAAAGATTGAAGATTGAACTACAATGAAGATATTTAGGACTGAAAAATAATCAGTTGTGGAAATTATATGATAAAGGTAACTGGGTCTGAAAATCTGTTTCCTCTAGGAATATAAGTTTTAAGAAAAATTAGGGTGACAATTGCTGGAATCCTGATAAAGCAAACTAAAACAAATGAAGAAACATAGCGATAACACAAGAAATCCAGACACATTGAGAACAGGAGAGAGGGAGAAATTCCAGGACAATTATAAGATTGATCAGATACAATTGCATATACTGTATGGAAGATCAGACATAAGCAACTTGGTGTAACTGTAAAATACAGGGATATCTGGATGGATATAAACAGATAAAATAGCTATTGAATAGGATGCTATGCACATATCCGAGTTCCATTTAACACTGGATTTACTTTGAAAAATATTGTCTAGACCAGGAGTCTGCAACCTTAGCAACTTTAAGACCTGTGGACTTCAACTCCCAGAATTCTGGGAGTTGAAAGTTGTTAAGGTTGGAAAATCTTAAAGTTGCTAAGGTTGGAGACCCCTGGTCTAGTCTGTTTTGTGTGTGTGTGTGTGACAGAGCCCCCCCCCATGTTGTGTGTATATATAGAGAGAGACACATGTAGAGATGTGCATAAGATATGTACAAAATAGTGTAACTATGTCCAGAATGGCTCACTGCACACAAAGATATGCCTAGGCTGCAGTTTCTCTCTTATCTGATGAAGTAGACATTAGTCCATCTCAAGAAGAAAGCTTATGCCATAATAAATATAAAATCTTATAACGTGGGTTTTAGAAGGCTCTTTTTTGATACCATAACTCGTCCCTCTTGAATAAGTTATTAAGCACCCTTCTTACTCCAGTCAAGGTAATTAAAAAGGTACTCCCCAAAGAAATGCCTCTTCCTCGCTATTCAAAAGTACTTTTATGGATTAAATGCAGCCAACAATTCTTAGCATGCATCCATGAGTGAAGTTTGTCCACAGAGGTACAAGGCTGTTACGAGGCACACAGGACTGGGTAACACTGAATAAGAAATAAACCCATGGGGAAGTAGAAGAAAGAGTTCTTAGTCGGTAGCAGGAGTACAAAGTAGGAAAAAAAAAATTACAGGAGGGTGAAGTAGGAAGCAACGTGAATGCGCAAGAAAAGCTGCGTGGGATGAAGCGAATTCGCAGATTTTTTTCCCCCCCCTACGGAGATGAAGAGGAGGAGGAGTTCAGACTAGAAAGAAGCATGCTTTCAGGCATGCAGGTGGGAAAAGCAGACATTTCACGGGCGAAAAAGGGGGCACTAAATATATTTGCTTGGCTGGGGTGGGGCACTGCAGGGAAGAGGTCACCAATGGGTGACGGGAACTACCGGAAAGGCGGGGGAAGCCTCAGTTGAGGAGAGAAAATCTGCATGCGGTCCCGGGGGGGGAGGGGGTGCCGCGGGGAAAGGCGATCGGATCGCCTCTGAAGGGAGCGGGGACCATGTGAAAAGGACGTCATTGCCGCCGAAGGGGAACTATGGGAAAGGGGGGCCGCTAGGCCGGGCGGAGGAAACCCCTGACGCAGAGGGTCTTGGCGCTCTGTGAAGGCCTGACGCGAGAGGAGGAGAGCAGCGCCTGCCGTTTCCTCAGGCGGAAAAGACGAGGCGGTGGGGGGGGGAGGACCTCCCTTTTCTTTTAATAAAAGAGAAACCCGCCTTCGCCCTCATCCCTTTTAACTGCCCTAGAATATTCCGCCAAGGCCCGCGGAAGATGGACGCGGAGAGACCCGTCGGCCCCTTACCATGGTGGCGGGAGGGTGTTGAGGGCTTGCCCGCAGCTAAGTCCACAGCCGAGTGCCAAGCCGCCTCTTCGTCTTCTCCCCTCGCTGCTGCTGCTGCTGCCGCTGCTGCCGCTGCTGCCACCGCAGCGCACGACTGTTTCCTTCCTGCCTGCCACCCCCTCGCGGCTCTACCGCAGCCCGGGACTCGCGCGCTCGGCTGTTATTTGGTGCAAGGCCGGAGCGGCTCGTGGCGGTTCCCGACGGTTTTAACTGCTGCTGCTGCTGCTGCAGTGGCTCGCGCTGACCCGCAACCTGCAGAAGGGGGAGGGGGAAAGGGGAGGGGGGAGAAAAAGAGAAGGAGGCGGAGACGAGACGAAGGAGCGAAGACGCGAACGAGCAAGCAACAACAAAGGGGAGGTGCTTCCCAACATCCGGGCAACTTTCCCCCCCCCCCAACNCCCCCCCCCCCCAACTCCAAACAAGGAATCAAATTTACATACGCCGAAGGGCCGAGAGGGAACGTGCGTGTGATGTCACACGGGCGAGAAGAAGACTGAGGGAAGGAAGGAAAGAAGGGAGGCGCGCGCGCGCGCGCGCGGGGGAGGGGTTGGAAAGACAGCACAGAAAATGGAAGCGGTGGCGCAAGCGAGGCCGGCGCCAGTTAGACTGCCTGGGAGGAAGCCCGTATGGAGAAATGCTGCTTTCGCTGCGGGCCGTTTCTGAAGCAACACAAAATAATTAGGAGATAAAAGGAGACTGTGGCTTCTCAGTTGGCGGGAGGAGAGGTGGGGCCGAGGTGTCTGCTTGCCGAACTAATAACAGCCTCAGAGACGCTTCAGCCGTCCTCCTCTTCAATCCCGGACTCCTGCGTCTAGGGGCACTCTGCGGGGGATGCTGGTGTAACTATCCCTTCTCTCCATTTTTAGGACCATAAAATATACTTGGAGAACAAGAAGCTTTTTCCGGCCAAACCTCTAGGAGGCGGGGGGTTGGGGGGGAACCCTGTACGGAAAGCAAAAACGTTGTTGCGGGAGTGATGTGTGATGGCTTCGGAAGGGGTTGCTCATACGCGGTAGCAGTTGGACAAGTTAATTCGAGGGTGATACTTGTCCTTGAATGGTCTCCCGGGTCTCTATTCTACCAACTATTTCTTTTATTTATTTTTTAGAGACCAGCCAACTGATGTCTATTTCTGCCCAACTTGCAAAATGTGACTGGATTGCCTAACATAGTTTTTTTTTAAAA
>BHFT01065221.1:0-10537 GCA_004320025.1 Laticauda laticaudata | reverse complement strand
GCCCAAAGGGCCCAGGTAGTAGAGCGGTCTGGATTTTAATCCAGCATCTTGATTTGCTCATTATGGATTGAGCAAAACAAAATTGTTGGCTGTCTAGAGGTCCTAACCATGGGGAACTGGAAGGGAAATTCCTGGGGGTGTTAAGAAATAATCAAGTTGAAACTGTCCGTGTTCCCATTAGAGCTCCTACAGGACATCAAAGTCCTGTTTCTCCACCANTGTTAAGAAATAATCAAGTTGAAACTGTCCGTGTTCCCATTAGAGCTCCTACAGGACATCAAAGTCCTGTTTCTCCACCACTACTGAAAATATTCAAAGCTGGCCGGAAAGACTATTTCCAATAGGGATTTCTACCAAATCATCAGTGACTTTTATTCAATGATGTTACACCTCTGGGAATTCTGTCATTGGTACAAGACAGATGACACTCTCTTGTGTGTGTTTTGATTTATATTCCAAAATTTCAGTTCCAACCCAGCAAGATCGAAGTACCAGCAACCTTGTCTCATCTTGAAAAGCTAAGCAAGGTCTGACTGGTTTAGCATTTGCACCTGAGACTGGCTGGCAAGCAAAGTCAAATCACAAGCAAGGCACATCCTGGAAGAAAGAAATGGCAAAGCCCATCCACATCATTTCTCAGAAAACATCATGGATGTCACTGAGCTACAATTGGTGAAGCTCAATTGAGGAGACACTTCCCACATCTCACGTCTCTTGTTCTGAGCCAAGCAAGCAGTAGCTCCTTCCTCCGCTGGACCCTCCCCCTCTGTTCTTGTCTGTCCTGCCAGTATGATTGCAAGCAAGGGCAGAAGACATAGGTCCCCTTCCCCCATGACCCCCATCTCCCGCCAGAGCTTCCCTGATAGATGAGTTTCACTTACAGGTCAGGAAGAGAATCACAGCTCCTGGGATTATGATAATCAGAGCTTCCACAAAACCAAACGTCACTACATCTAAAGAAAGAGAAACATGGTGGTGATTAGACAGATCCTGATTTCCCTGACATGGGAGATGCTGAGCAATGGAAGCATTTCCCAACCTGAACTGGCCTCCAGGCAGTGTCTCCACCTGAAGGAAGCCCCTCTCCCCCTGAGGCTAAAGAGGGAAGAGCAAATGGCCTTGCAGGAGCAAAGGAGGAGCCACAACCAAGGCAGCAGTCAGATAAGTCGATTTCAGCCTGGGCCAAGAAATCAGCTTCAGTACGTGTCAAACAGGCCCTTGTCTACTTCACCTGAAGATAAATGGAGGGCGGCAGAAGCATTTTTAGATTGTACCTGACATTGGTTTCTTATTCTGGTCTCCCTTGTTGGGCTGATAAAGGGCCAGCCTCCCTTGTTGAAAAGGGCAATGAACCATCCAATAATGGTGAACAATCTATTTCTACATTTTTATTCATGCATTTTATTTAATAAATTTATATGCCACCCATCTGCAAATGCCTCTTACCCGTTACCAAAAGGAAAGCCAAGTCCAGGGGCTCCTGCAAGCCTTCATGCTCCAGGTAACACCGAAAACGGTCCCTCTCCTTGGGGTCGATCTCAATGCTGAGCCAGAGATAATAGGTCCCGTCTGAGTTGGGGGCCACGTTCCTACGGAAGGTCTCATGTTCCCAGATCTCTCCGTCCCTCCTCCAGGTGGCCCGAATCTCCTTGAGGTAGAAGCCAAAGGCCTGGCAAATGAGGACCTCCAGGCTTTCATCCACCACCTTGCGGGTCACCTTCCCCACTGGAGGCTCTGCAGAAACAGCAAAAATGGGATTCCTGGGATTTTGAGGGTTTCTGGCCAGGCGATTGAAGTAGCAAGACCTCACCTGGCCATCCTCTCCCATTGCTCCCTCTCAGCCTGTGGGAGCCCCCAAAATGGGCTGTCGGAGCTCTTTAGGTTTATTTTTCAATGGGATACATTGAATTTAGGGTGAGGCTCTCACATTGGCCAACATAATCCCAAATTTGGCAGATTGATTCAATTTTAAATTCCCAAATGAAGTTGTTCTGGTTGTTCAGATGGAAATCAGGAACAGACTGATAATTTCCTTCCGACCCCAACACAGGACACCCGTTTCTTCTCCTTTGGGAGACTTTCCCAGGGAAAAAAATCGTTTCACATGGATTCCTTGCTCAGTTTATTATTTTTAAAAAGTGCTTACTTTGGGGGTCATTGAAGATTATTTTCCTTCCATAATTCAGTCTGGGATACTTTCAGAACCTTTTCTGTCCATATTTTACAAGGGAGCTTGCCCTCTGCCCCCTTTGCCACTCACCTGTCCTCTCCTGAGTCTTATTCTTGTAGGACAGGTATATCTGCAGCCACTCAATGCAGGTCTCCTCCAGGAAGAATTTGTTCCTCTCGGACCACCCTGGATCCTCCTCCCACTTCTCCTTGAACTTCCGGGCCTGGGGCTGAGCTGCCACCCAGGTGAGTGTCTCCTTGTTGAAGCTGATGAAGTCCCTCCCATCGTAGCCGAAGCAGAAAAACCCTCCTGTGCTCCTGTCTTCCTGGAGCTCACAGCCCAAAACCGCCTGGCACATATGAGGCCCTGAAGGAGACCCAGGGTGGAGGGTGTGATAGAAAGAGGTCCAGGGTTCCTCTCCAGGGAGTGTCGCAGAGGTCCCCAACCTTCCAGACCTCAGAGACCACGAAATTCATAAGTTTAAATTCCACCAACCACTAATATGAGCTGCCCAATGGCCGGCTGGGTGGGCGTGGCTAGGTGGTCATGTGATTGGGTGGGTGTGGCCAACTTAATGTCATGTCCAAGGGGGTGTGCCATACCAGCCTCTACTCTCCCACCCCCTCCCAGCCCCTCCTTGCCTGCCCGCTGGGCTCCTTAGGGCTCCAACAGAAAGCAGGGGTTGGAGCTAAGAAAGAGTTGGCCAAAGAGCCAGCTCTCTTCAAATTGGATCTGACCGAGAAGGAAGCTCAGCAGAAGCACCTCACTGAGGACTAGGAGAAGAGGCTTTCCAAGCAGAGGAAAGATCTGCGGGAGTGCAAGGACAGATATTAGCACCTGGAGGCTCAACGGGCTGGGATGGTCAGCCAGTTCTAGGTCATGATGCAGTCCCACTGGAATGAGGCCCTCCGGCACTTCACCACCAGCGGCCCTTCTATCCAGCCTTCACCCAAAGCCCCACACCAGGAGGCTGAAGCAGACTCGAAGACCAACCAGCACAAAAAGATCCCAAACAGGGAGACTCTTTGCAGTAACACAAACCTTCATTGCACGTATCCGGCATAGTTTGAGGACCCCTGATTGAGTGCAATATAAACAATGCAAATGATTTTTTTCTGTGGACCATCAAAATTTTCTTGAGTATCACCAGTTGGTGACTCCTCCCCTAGACAGCATTTGAGTCTATACCCCCACTTCCCACCTGGGGAGAGGAAACCCAATTTCTCTTTTATCACACAAGGAGAAATGTCTTTCACTTCCATTCATCCTGTTTGGCTGCTCTCAGGCCATGTAGAATTTCTAAGTGAGGGAGAAAATCAGGGTGTGTGTGCGTGTATGTGTGTGTTTTGTCTTTCCTTTTCAAGCAAGAAAATCTCACCGCGACATCCCCTGCAACCCTCGGAGACCAAAGGAGGCACTGTCTCTGCTCACTTCCAGCCAGGAGGTCCATTTTGATAACTTCAGCTTGGTCCTGAAGACCCACTCCGGAGAAAGAAAGGCCTCCTTCTCCACCTCCTTCATCCAGGGCACCAGGGGCTTCATCTTCCCCATGAGGCTGTCAAAGTGAGCGATGGGCTGGTCATCCAGGTAGCTCCTAATGAGGAACTGGGACAGCCCCTGGTTGGGCTCTGGCAGGTGCAGGTAGAAGTAGCTCAGGGAGTGTGAGAGAGGGCCTGGAGAGGGAGGAGAGAGAAGGGCAGCATTGGAGGAGGGTGTTGCCCTGCAGCTCCATCCCTTCCAACATCTANGGGGCTCCATCTTCCCCGTGAGGCTGTCAAAGCGAGCGATGGGCTGGTCGTCCAGGTAGCTCCTAATGAGGAACTGGGAAAGCCCCCGGCTGGGCTCTGGCAGGTGCAAGTAGAAGTAGCTCAGGGAGTGTGAGGGAGGGCCTGGAGAGGGAGGAGGGAGAAGGGCAGCATTGGGGGAGGGTGTTGCCCTGCAGCTCCATCCCCTCTAACATCTTTTTTTTTTTTAATGAATAAATAAATATTTTATTACTCAGAAAATAAAAAACAATGAACTTAGTGAAGTTGGCTTGATATAACGTTTGGTCAACATCACATAAACAGATATTTCCCTCCATACAATTGTTCAAATATATACATATGTACATTTGTTGGCTCCTGTATTACCTTTTCCAGAATCATTGGTCCTATTTTAATCTCATACCCTCAATACCCTCTCAACAATTCTTTTCCCAACTTTTAAGACTTTCCTTTCTGCCCCCCACCAGTGATGGAATCTATCCCAAATTAGGAAATATGCCGACTCTCCAACATCTTTCAAGTCACACTGCACATTTCGATAAGATGCAGGCTCACATGCCTTTTACACACCCGCACGCACATCTCTCTCTCTCACACACACACCCCTTTTCCCACCCAGGGAAGAGTCAGGTAGGCCCTGTTTGCATGGAAGGTAAGGAGAGAGTTGAAGATCTGACCGGCTCCCCAGAGAGGAAACCCTTCCAAGCGAGGGGAATGTTTACCGATCACAGTGGGGCTGGGTGGAAGGAGCTGCTGGCCTCTTGCCCAGGCAGGAGAAGGACAGGCTGGCTGAGCTCCAAAGACGACTCTCTTTTGACTCTTTCCTGCCTCTGATACGTCGCAAACCCACCACCAAAAGCCCCCAGCATGAAGGACCCCAGCACCACTCCCAAGAGCTAGAGGGGCACCCCGTCCAGCGGCATCGCCCTCCAACCACGCACGCCTTTGCACTGGCAACCGAAGAGGCCGGCCAACTCCACCCAAATTCTTCGGGTCGGGTCCGAGGAGGAGGAAGAGAGAAAACGGCGCTGCTCCCTGGCAGTCTCCAGGGTTTCTGGAGAGGGAGGGAGAAAGAGAAAGAGAGGGAGGGAGAGAAAGAGAAGGGAAGGAAGGCAAGGAAAGGAAAGGAAGTGGAAGGAAGGAAGGAAGGATAGAACAAAGGAAGGATAGAAAGAAGGAAGGGAAGTAAAGGAAGGAACACAAGGAAAGAAAGGAAGGAAGGAAAGAACAGGAATGGAGGGGAGGGGAAGCAGGGAAATGGGAAGAAGGGAAGGGAGGGAGGGAGGGGGAGGAAGCATAGAAAGAAGGAAGGATAAGAAAGAAAGGAAGCAAGGAAAGGAGGGAAGGAAGGAAGGAAGGGAAGGAGGATAAGGGAAGAAAGAAAGAAAGGAAGTAGAGGGGAAGAAGGAAGGCAGGCAAGGAAAGGAATGGAAAAAAACAAAGATAGAAAGAAAGGCAAGGACAGAAAGGAAGTAGAGGGAAGGAAGGAAGGAAGGAACGCAAGAAGGAAGGAAAGAAAGGAAAGGAAGGGAGGGAAGTAGAGGGAAGGAAGGAAGGAACGCAAAGGAAAGGAAGGAAGGATAGAAAGAAAGGAAGAAGAGAGTCAGAGGGAAGGAAGGAAGCAAGAAAGGAAGGAAGGAAGGATAGAAAAGGAGCAAGGAAGCGAAGGAGGAAAGGAGGGAAGGAAGGGCAGGAAAGAAAGAAGGAAGAAGAAGAGAAAGGATAGAAAGAAAGTGAAAGGATTAGAAGGAAGGAAGGAAAGAAGTAGAAGGGCAAGGAAGAAGGAAGGAAAGAAGGAAGCAAAGGAAAGGGAAGGAAAGAAAGGAGGAAAGGAGGGAAGTAGAGGGAAGGAAGGAAGTGAACGCAAGGAAAGAAAGGGAGGAAGGACTAGAAAGAAAGGAAAGGATAGAAAGGAGAGAAGGAAGGAAGTATGAGGGAAGGAAGGAAACGCAGGTAAGGAAGGAAAGCATGGAAGGAAGAAGGGAGGAGGGAACGGAAAGGAAAGAAGGAGGGAAGGAGACAGGAAGGAAGGAAGGAGGAGGGAAGGAGGAGGAAGGAAGGAGGAGGAAGGAAGGAAAGGGAAGGAAGGAAGGGAATGGAAGAAGGAAGCAAGCAAAGGAAGGAAGGAAGGAAGGAAGGAAAAGAAGGGAGGGAGGGTAGGGAGGAAGAAGAAGGAAGGAAAGAGACAGGGAGGGTAGTAAGGGAGGAAGGAACGCTAAGGAAAGGAAGGAAGAAGGATTAGTAAAGAAAGGAAAGGATAGAAGAAAGGAAGGAAGAAGAAGATAAAAGAGAGGAAGGAGAAAGGAGTAAAGGGAGTGGAAGGAAGGAAAGCAGGAAAGGGAGGAAGGACGAAAGGAAGGAGGAAGGAAGGAAGGAAGGAAGAAGGGAAGGAAGGGAGTAAAGGGAAGGAAGGGAGGGAAGGAGAGAAGGAAAGAAAGGGAAGGGAAGGAAGGAGGGTAGGGGAAGGAAGGAAAGAAGGAAGGAAGGAAGGAAGGGAAGGGAAGGCAGGAAGGAAAGGGAAGGAAGGAAGGAGGGGAGTAAAGAGGAGGGAAGGGCAGGGAAGAAGGAACGAAGGGAAGGAAGGAAGGAAGGAAAGAAGGAAGGGAAGGAAGTGAAAGAAAGGCAGGGAAGGAAGGAGGAGGAAAAGGGAATGAAGGAAGGAAGGATAAAAGGGAGGGAAGGAGGGAAGCAGGAAAGGGAACGAAGGAGGAGGAAGGAAGGAAAGAGAAGGAAGGGAAGGGAGGGAGGAAGGAAGGAAGGAAGAAAGGAAAGGGAAGGGAAGGAAGGAAGGAAGTGAAGGTGGGAAGGAAGGGAAAGGAAGGAGGAGGAAAAGGGAAGTAAGGAGGGAAGGCAGGAAGGAACGAGGGAAGGAAAAGGGAAGGAAGGAAGGAAGGGAAGGAAGGAAGGAAAGGGAAGGAAGGAAGGGAGTAAAGGAGGGAAGGAAGGGAAGGCGGAAAGGGAACGACGGACGGGAAAGGAAGGAAGGGGTCCTGGAGACCTGCTGCCCAACAGGGAGGTTGGCGTTGAAAGTCCTGGCTCCCGGTTGTGTGAACGCAGCCCCGCGATGCCCTCCTGGCTAATCCTCGCTTGCGAGCTCTCGATCGATCCCCCTTCGCCCTGCAGGCCTTTGGGGGAACTTTGGGAGGGGCCGGTCGTGATCGGAGGGGGCCGACGCGCGGTTTGGCGCGTCCGGCCCAGTACCGCCGCCCTTTCCGCCCAGGAGCGCGCTTCGCCTCCTTGTCGCGCGGCTTCTCACCCCCCCGCAGCCCCGGGCTGCCTCCAGGCCTTTGAGCCGGACTTGCGCGCTCCTTCGCTCGCGCCAATGGCAGCCGCACGGTTCCTGCCTCGCAGGGCTCCCCGACCCTTCAGTTCCTGCGTTGTCCCCGCCTCGGCCTTGGTCGGCCCTTCGCGTTCCTTCGGCCACCGCCCTTCGGCGCTTGTTCTCTGCCCCAGGGCTCACCAAAAGGCTGCGGGGTGCGCCAGGGCGCGGCGGGGGAGGTTTGGTTTCCAACGGCAACAGAGGCGCCAGGACGGGTGGAAGCCGACTGCTGTCTTGTCTTCCTTCCCCTCCTGGGAAAGACGGGACATCCAGCCAGATCCTTGACAGTGGTGTGACGTGGCTAGGTCCAGAGGATTAGGAAAGCAGCCCCCCATCTGGCCTGCCCCTCCGCGTTTCCCTCTCCTGAACCGCCTTGTATCCATCCGGTCTCTCTCCACTCCAGCAGCTGTTTCGCACAGTCATCTTTTTCGGGGGAGCCCCAGGGAGAGCGCCTGGCAGTCCTCTAGCAACAGCGGTCCGGGGAACCATTGGGTGGTTCCACAAGGAAATTTGGTGGTTCAAGGGTGATTTGTATCAATAACTCGGCTTACAATAATACATTCGATTCGGGCCTCATTAGCGAACCGAAACAGGGATTGGTTCAAAAGGAACCAATCCTGAAGCCGCGGGTAAGGCGGCAAATAAACAATTGTCACTTGGGCTACCAAGCTCGGACCGGGAACAATAAAGAATCGGCCCCGCGGCTTGAGCCAACGACCGTTCCTTTTCTCAACTCTTGCTAAGAAATAAGACTTTGCTGTTGGAACCCCGGTCTACCTTCGTGTTTTTTCGCGGACAAAACTGGCACGAAGGTGGAATCGTCCTGAACTGCGAAGACCGGCACGCGGTGAGAGAAAATTCATGACGACACAGAATGGCTGGACACAACGCACCGCCCACTTTAATCCCAACGAGGAAGACTGGGATTCGTATGCGCACTGTTCAGTGTATGGAGAGATGAGTGGAGGACATCTCAGAAAAGCGGCAAGAGAGCGTTCTAATCGCACTGAGGGACCGATCCATTTCAAAAGGCAAAAGCCCTGGCGAAGCCCCGAGAACTTAACAGTTTAACAGTCCGAACTCCAGAAACTCAACTGAACCATACGCACCAACGGTGTCAAACTCATAAGAGCAGGAATTCTACGGAGAGACCAGAGAGCCAAGTTAGAAGGTAGTGATTTGTAGCCTCTGCGACAGATAGGGAGAGTGCGAAATTCTAAACTATGAGGCATGAGAGACGGTGATATTGGGAAAGTGATCCAACAGCGCAAGCCAAGCTCTGAACAAGCTAAAATAACTTAGTTGAGGCGATCGCGGAAGCAACAGCCGTGCAGCCACGAAAAATCGGAGAAACCGGACACAAGCAGGATGACTGGCAAGAAGAACAATCCCCGTTACGGAGAACTTGGCGAAAGCCAGAGACGACGACGTCGGCCTATGCAAGAAAGAGCGCGGAAAGAATTTTGGCGGGAATGCGTTGGCTGCGGAGGAAGTCACCAAGACGGAATGCAGGTTTCTCGATGCATCTGCAGAAGTTGCAAGAAACGAGGCATATCGAGAAGTTGCAGGAACAAGAAAAAAACTACAGCCCAACGAGACGCAACAATTCCCCCCCGGCGACCCAGGCGAACGGAGAGAAAGTGGCGCGGAACAGCAAACCGCAACAGAGAGAATAATCACATAAACTGTACAATAGGGAGCGCTAAGACGGAACAGCGGAAAGAAGTTAACATAACATAAGAATTGAAGGAAAGCCTGCGAAATGGAAGTGGACTCGGGATCTTTCTGTCCATGTCTCGTGGAACACCATAAAAACAACTAGTCCCTGACATCGACGAGACAGAACTAAAAAAGCAGCGGCTAACACTCAAGGATACAGGGAACGAATCGTAGTTGGCATGGGCCAATTCAAAGTCTCGTACAAACGCATGTCGAGGTACTTCCGTTGACCATAGTACATCGAGAATAGACCGACGCTCTGGGCATCGAATGGTTGCGCCTTTGGGCATCGGGATGACCGGGATAGACCGAGTGAGCACAACCGACTGGGAGGAAGACCTAATCCGGGAATTCCAAGACGTGTTCGACGGTCACTTGGCAAGTACGGGAAACCCTATTTCTTTTAGTCTAGACCCACAGGTAGCCCCTAAAAGACTAAAAGCCAGCGAGTTCGGTTTGCTTTAAAAGCAAAGATTGGGAGCTAAATAAACTAGTAGTCAGGGGGTGCTAGAGCCTGTGCCATGCAATGGGAAACACCGTATAGTCACACCTATTAAACCGGATGGTCAATGAATCTGTGGTGACTACAAGGGCGACCCTGAACCACGCACTAAACAGAGCGATACCCGTGCCAGTAGTCAGCAATTTGCTACATTCCCTGGGGGAAAAAATTTTTTGCAAACTCGACCTGGCACAAGCATACCAACAACTCCGTAAGACCCGCAAACAGCGGGGCACAGACTATAGTTACACACAAAGGGGCATTCAGTTGTAAGAGACTCCAATTGGAGTCAGTGTGGCACCAGGCGTTTTTCAAAGCTTCATGGAACGCTCCTAAGGCATACAGGGAGTCGTACCGTACTTCGAGACGTCCTAATCTCAGCAAAAAACGAAAAGCAACTAAACAGACCTTAAAATGTACTAACTAAATTCAGGAAGCTGGACTAAAAGTAAAAAAAAAAATGCTGCCTGGTAACAAAGCGTCAATTTCTGGGCTATTTAATAGACGGAGAGGGTATACCACCCCGAAGAAAGAACTAAAGCATAAATAACGCACCAGACCAAGAACAAAAGCGAGTTACAAGCATTCTTGGGTCTACATAAAATTTTTATAATGTTTTCCTTACAAATAGGCACTAGCGAACCGCTACACGGTTTACTGGACAAAAACAATTTGGACTTGGGGGGCAAGAAAAAAAAGGCTTTCACAAATAAAAAGATTGCTATTCAACACCTTTATCCATTAGCGACACGCTACATTGAAAGTGACTGTGCGCGTCACCGTTTGGAGTCGGAGCCATCCTGACCACAACTCCGGACGAAAGAGGCGCTCCAGTACGGTACTACTCAAAAATCTGTAAAAGCCCGGCGGAAGCTACAGCCAACTGGACAGAGGAGGCCATTAGCATATTGTCGTGGGTAAGCATTTTTCATGAATACTGTATCGGGCGGGTTTTTCAAAGTGTAAGACCACAACCGCTATTGGATTTTGGGGGAAACAGCCCACACAACCTTGTCCCAAGAATGACGAGGTGGTCGGAGTTCCTAGCAGCCTAGTCATAC
>BHFT01065213.1:0-19264 GCA_004320025.1 Laticauda laticaudata | reverse complement strand
ACTTTAACAGAACTACAATGACGTGGGATAATACCCGAAGGAAGCTAAACAGCACATATATATATATATATATGTAATTTAGAGTTATTAATTTAATTATTTTAATTAGTTGTTAATTTAATTATTTTAATTAATTTGATTATTTTAATTGGTTATTAATTTAATTATTTTTCATTATTTTTCACCCTAGGTGTCTTTTTGGTGAGCGGCATTTATGATTTGGAGCCCATTACGCACACCTATATTAATGATCCGTTGCACATGAGCCTGTAAGGAACATTCCTAGAACTGTTTAATTTGGGCAGAGCAAAAACATAACAGTAGCTGCTAATTCTTCAGGTTGATGTCTGGCAGGCAGTACTAAATTAATTATGTACACATGAACAGCTAAAGCTACAGTATTTATATAATCCAGCACAATAGCCCTTTAATTTCCTGAGTGATCTGTACAGGGAGAAACAAGTATACGACTAAATAATTTAAATTTCTGATTAGTTCATTATCTTTGATTTAGAACTTTTCTCTCTGTTGCCTTCTGTGCATTCTAGGTTTGTGTGCATATATACCTTTGTGTCTCCTCCATTTGCATATTACACTGTCTTTTCAGCCAATGTGTACAAATACTATATCCCAAACACACTGTACATATTCCCACAGCAAGGTTTTTTGAACCCATGGACTTTGTTCTCTCAATTGCATTTAGTGTGATAAACGCATTCAAAATACAGTTATACATAGAAAGGGCTATTTTTCCCTCTCATTCACAGGCCTGCCCATCTGTCAAAGTCTACCTCCTTTACCTCACTATTCATTTCAATAGTGTGTTTTCTTTCTTTAGTACAGTGGCGCAAGAAAATAGCCCTTTGTTACGTGTGCCAAAGATGAAAGACAAGGTAGCTTGCCAGGTGCTCATTGCAGTAGCCCAGCATGACCCACCTGAGTTCCACAGACAGTCTCGGGAGTATTGTCAGGTATATTGACTACACACAAGCATCCATTTGAAATGTTGGGATTCAATGACCAGAGAAAGCAGTTAAGGAAAAAAATTGTGCATGTGCTCTTTTGTATAGAAATAAAATGCCTGAACCAACATGCAAACATTTTGATCCTTTGGAAATACAGGTGTTCCTCCACTTACGACTGCAACAGAGACCAACATTTCTGTTGCTAAGTGAGACAGTTTTGCCCCATTTTACCATCTTTCTTGCCACAGTTGTTAAGTGAATCACATGGTTGTTAAGTGAATCTGGCTTCCCCATTGACTTCACTTGTCAGAAGTTTGAAAAATGTGACATGACCCCAGGACACTGCAACCATCATAAATATGAGTCAATTGTCAAGTGTCCAATTTTTGATCACATGACCATGGGGATGCTGTAACAGTTGTAAGTGTAAAAAATGGTCATAAGTTATTTTTTTCAGTGCCATTGTAACCTTGAAGTCACTAAATGAATGGTTTTAAGTTGAGGACTACCTGTATTTGACAAGGGTTTAAGCAAGTATGGCTAATATTGCCTCCTCTTCAGCCATAACTAATAATTTTAACTGCTTTCTTCCATCTTTTAATTCTATTGTTTACCTTGAATAATCAGTGTGAAATAGTAAGGGGTAAATCAAAGTAGTAATCATGTGTGTGCATTTAAAATTGTATTACATGTATATTTCTAAATGTAAGACTAAAAATGCATACAGCTAGTCCTTGATGTATAACCACAGGTGTTCTATTGCTAAGTGAAACATGTGAAGTGAATTTTGCCCCATTTTACGAGCTTTCTTGCCACAGTTGTTGAGTGAATAACTGCAGTTGTTAAGTTAGTAACCCAGTTGTTAAGTGAATCTGGCTTCCCTATTGACTTTGCTTGTAAGAAACTCACAAAAGGGGAATCCCATGACCATGGGACATTGCAGCCGTCATAAATATGAGGCAATAGCCAAGCATCTGAATTTTGATCACATGACTATAGGGAATGCTACAAAGGTTGTAACTATGAAAAACAATCATGTCACATTTTTCAATGCCACTGTTACTTTGAATGGTCACTAAACGAACTGTTGTAAGTCAAGGGCTATCTGTATTTGGACCATTCTTTTCTGTTTGGAGAGAGATGCCTAAATAGTTGTCAAATGAGCACCTTCCATCCTGCCACTTTAACTTTCACAAGCAGATAAATAGATGTGAAAGTGGCCTCTCCCACATAACAGAGGTTCTTTTGTTTGCCGGTTTTTTTTTAAAAAAATATCTATTCTACTATCTTGAGATCTACATCATTATTGTTGCTGTTACTTTAATTTCCTTTCTGCCTTTCTACTTGCTGGGTACTCAGAGCAAATGCACTTGGAACTACCATGATGGGAGCCATTTTGTTCACATTCCTGTTGCTTCCCCACAGGCTCTTCGTACAGCAGGTTGGAAGGTCTCTTTGCTAGACCTAGCAGGCACAGATCACTTTGATGTCATTGAGAAACTCTCTCAGGAGAACTATCTCCTCACACAGGTACAGTGGCTAAAAGATTTGGCAATAAAAATGAAAGCATTTGGGAACAGATTGGATTGAACTTGTGCTATAAACTATGCTTCAGACAGTCATGACATTTAGAAAATAATTGGTCATCATTCACAGACAAATGAAAACAGTAGCTTCTGGACTTCCCATGGGGAAAATGACGGTTGAGAGTGAGACACATTCAGAGATGACATCCCAGCTCTTTTTTGCTCCCTGTGCAACAGGAGGACTTCATTCTTCCTCCAGACTGAAGGAGGAAGCTAGGAATCCACTATGCAATTCCTAGACTATTCCTTCTCATGAATAAATTGCAGAAACAGTGGTTTCTCAATTGGCTTGTGAATTGAGTGACAAAGAGGTAGGATCTTCATTGAGTCCACAGTTGCAAAGTAACCAAAATTACACTCACAAAAAACAACCTTCCTCGTTTCTAAATCAGCTTTGGATTTATTTTTTTCCATCGTGAAAGAGAGATTTCATTTGGATCACATAAATACTGGATGATTTTGTTATTTCTTAAGTTGTATTTAAATTAAAACATTGGAAACTCTTACTGGCACTTGCTTGGTTCACAAAAAATTGGAAATAAAAGAGACTAAAAACATTTAGTCTTTTTTGGGCAGCAAGATTGAGGGCAATAGAAGAAGGGGACGACCAAGTGTCTGGATGGAGTCACTGAAGCAGTAGGTGTGAGCTTTAAAGGATTTCAGAAGATGGTAGAGTACAGGAAGGCCTAGAGGAACGTTATCCATGGGGTCACGATGGGTCAGACATGACTTTGCAACCAACAACAAAAAACATATAGACAGAATTACTTTTTAAACTTTTTTTATTTATCTTGTCACCCATTTGTCATATCAAGGAACAAAGAGTTCTCTTTTTTGAATTAAGGGATAAAAATATTATATCTTCTACCAGCAGAGTGTATAATAGACCATGACTACATGGTGCCAGATGAGGTTGTGGAAGATGAGGTTCCTGTGATAAGCAGGTTCCAGTGGCAGGGATGAAAGAAGCATTTGATGATTTGAGTAAAAGATTGACACAATCTCTGGAAGTGCAATTTAAAATTTGGACAAAAGACTGGAGAAGAATTCAGGGGAAATTAAATAAGTCACTAAGAGGATGGATTTTTTTAAAAAATAGAAAACTAGGGATTTGGAGCTACAGAAATAAAAGCTACAGAATGGAGCTACAGAAACTGAAAATTTTGGCTATGCCAGAATCCAGACAGAAGGAATTCTGTTTGCATTAAGACAAACACCAAGATATATTTTGATACATTTCTTGAGGAAAAGAATAGGGGACCAATTTTTGCAACAAATTTTGAGGCAAGATTGAACTTGAGAATGTTGATGTAATTGTTTTAAAGGAGATTCCTATTAGGATCTTGTATACTTCTTCCTGACGGACATTCTGAAACAGACAATTTTCCATTTTATTAGCGTGAGTTGGAAAGAATAATTGTTAAATGAGTTTTGCCCCATTTTATGATCTTTTGTGCCACAGTTGTTAAGTGAATCACTGTAGTTGTAAGCTTCACTTAACAACATGGTTTTGTTGAGGATTATCTGTATTATTCCAATTTGTATAAAACACAATCACCAGGAAAATTTGGTGGAACAAATTTATCAAAACTTTCATAATCCCAGAGAAAATTGTGAAGATTCTTATACCAACTATGGAGATATTAGTAGCTATCAGAAAGATTAAAACAGGGAAAGCACCAAGACCAGACAGATTACTGGTTCTTACTGTCAATGTTTTTAAATATCAACTTTTGGAACCATTTCAGAAAATGATGAATTTCGTTTTATAGTTTGCAGTTTGTCAAGTCCATTTTATAAAGCAGCAAAGAATCCTATACTCACAGGCCCATTGCAAGCACCAATGGGAACTTATTATTCCTGCAAGAAGAAAAGAATGACATGTACTTATTCCTTCTGTTCCAGGTGATTCTGAACATGATTTCAAGTGGCTGAAGCCAGGAAAGGAACAACTGCTGCCTGCCTGCTGTATTCTTCTCCACTGTCTTTCCACTGAACTCCTTTAGGTCAAACAAGGACTGAGATTCCTGCCCCTTTCTTTTCTCAGCTGCAGATGTATTGAGACCAGAGATATCGCATGGAACTTTTAAACAGCCCACTTCAGCTCTCACACTGTGACATCTATATTATGGCTTGAGGGATGAAAAGCAATAAATAAAACCAGAGCCTGAATTACATCTTTATCATAGTTGTACATTACTTGGCCCACAGGATGTAATTTGGGAATGAATCTGTCAGCAATACAAAATTGCTGCATAAATTACCACTTTTCTTTATTTTGCTTTAGTCTCAAACTGCCGGTTTATTTTCTACCCTTTGAACAGCATCTACAAATGATGTTCTGGGTGCATATAAAGCCATGATGGTCAGAATAGTAAAACTATGAGTTAGCTCAGTGGTAGCTGTTCTTTTTGCTTATGGCTCCCTATGCATTTGAGAACTATTATATGTCTTCATAAAAACTGGAAAGAATCATCCAGCTCATTTTCCTCCTATCTCAAAGCAATCTTTGCTAGGAAATTATTTTCAGTTTAGTTTGCAACTGGATCAGTCTTAGCTAATCTTTGCATCTAGATCAGAGCAAGGACACAACCACTCAGTCTAGTTAGCAAAAGGTATCTATGTATTAAATATTAGCAAACACTAGAAAAAGTTAACCAGAAAAAACTGGAGAAAAAGCAGACAAAGACAGGGAGAGAGAAGAATATCAAGCAAGTATTTACATTTGTAATTGGACCTCTAAACTGCAATTCAGGGCAAGTTTACCAGGGAACAATGTAAGAGTAAGAAAAAATAATAAATTTTAAAGAGTTAGCGGGGCGGGAGGGAGTTACTTGGGTACTTTTCTTTAAATATCACTTATATTTTTGCTGTACATTGTACTCATTCTGGCTGGCATATCGTACAATCTGAAAAAAGTAAAATATTACATTACTTTAACATTATTTTTAAAAGGAAGATATCAGTTTCATGTGATTTCTTATGAATACTCATGATTTGTATATGAGTGTCATGTGAGATTACTATCAAAGCACAGATCACAGCTATCTGCAAAGAATGAATAATAGTCACTGTAGAAAGTTAGCACACACCCCTCTCCTAGAAGAATGAAATATTCTAGGAAATATTAAAAAGGCAGAATATTATATTTCCCTGGATGAAGAAAAGGAGAAACATGTTTTAAGCAAAGCAGCTTCCTGCAGTCCTACCTCCCCTTTTCAGCTCGCAGGGTGATGAAGATTAAGACATGGCCTCAGTGAAATGATAGGATTACCCATCATCACCACATGGCACCTGGTGAGATTGCAGTAGCGCGCACTCAGGTGAAGCATATGGTCCAGACAAAGTCTACAAAGTTAGCTAAGACCCCCGCCCCTGGGAGTCTGACAGCCAGTGGGATATATTTCTTACACAGGAACAGGAAACATTAAGGTAGTGCCCAAACAGAGGGTATGAAAATGTTCTATATGTAAACTGGGTGACCCAAAATCTACAATCTGATTGGGCTAAGGAAACTAAGCATTGGATTGGTTCACTAGGAACCCATCAAAGAGCTGGCTTGAAAGCAGCAAATTTAAGCAACGCCATAGGATACAAGCAGGCAGGCGCGCCTTGGCTGCAGCCAAATGTTCTCTGTTTACTGACTGAGTGTAATAAGCTTTTGTTGTTGGAACCCGGTCTACCTCGTGTGTTTCCGAACAAAACACTGGCGATGAAGGTGGATGCGTCCTGACGCGAAAACCTCGCACGTGGTGATAAGAGCCCAGACCGCAGCAGAGATGCCTGAAACAAGCGCACCGGCCGCACCCTTCATCCTAACTAAGAGGATTGGAGTCATATACAGACCCGCTTCCAAAATGTATTTGGAGAGCAATGAAATGGAGACAATTTTCAGAGCAACGCAAGCGAGCTGTGCCCTAACCCACTGCGGAACAACAGTGTTCAAAGATGGCAAAGGCCTTGCGAAGGCCCCTGAGACGTTAAACAAACTAACGTGGCCAGAATGCAAAGAATCTCAAAGCACACTACGCTCCGGTGGTGTCAAATCTAATTAAAGTGGACACGAAATTTTACCGCCAGAGACCAGAGAGAGGGAGAGACCGTCGCCGATTTTGTTGCTTGCTCTTGAGGCAAATAGGGGGTGAGTGTGATTTTCTGACATCATGAAGCGATGAGGGATCGCGTGGTGTTGGGGCTAAGAGACGCTTTAATGCACAGAGTAAATTACTCAACAAGCCCAACATCACCGTAACAGAATGCCATCGCGGAAAGCCACGGCCGCAGAAGCTGCGAAGAAAATCGCCGTTCCACAATGAAGAAGAATGAACACACATCAGCGAAGAAACAAACCCAGGCCCAAAGACAGAAAGCAGCCTACACCACCTCCCACTACGAAGAGTCGGAGAGGCAATCGAATCGACGCGAAGAAGACGACGAGATCCCGTTTTATTCGCGAACAAAAAAGAAGTAGTGAAAGAGGAATTGGCGGGAATGCCGCCGGCTTGCGGAAGGAAAACCAATGCCGAAGCCGAATTGCAGATTTCTCGTCGCTATCTTGAGGCATTGCAGAAAAATGAGGCATATCGAAAAGGTCTGGCCAGAAAACAAGAGAAGGCTATAGCCCTTATGAGACGCCGAAATTCCCCAATAACAAGCTGAGCCTAAACGAGCTGAGAGAAAGTGGCAACAAGAGAAGCGAGCCAATACACACAAACGTCACTATAGAGAGTGCTCAGACGGGAAGTGGGGCAAAGAAGGTTAAAGTTACTTGTAAAAATCGAGAGGAAGCCCTGCAAGATGAGAAGTGGACTCGGGTCCTTCCTTCTATGGTATCATGGGGACACAATAAAAACAGCTAGTCGCCAGACATCAAAACCAAAGGAATTACAAAAGCAACCTCTAAAATCCTCAAAGACTACCAAGGGAACGCGAATCCCTGTAAGTGGCATGGGACATTTTTTCGGGTCGCCTATAAACAACACGTCAAAATGCTGCCGCTGACTATAGTCGACTGAAACAGGAGCCGAGCCTCTGGGCATCGAAATGGTTCGCCGCCTTGGGGCATCGGATGACCGGGGATCGATGAGTGACTACAACGGCTGGGAAGACGACCTCATCCGTGAATTCCAGGACGTTTTTGACGGCTCCACTTGGCCAAGTATCGGGAAATCCCATTTCTTTTAAGTCTAGACCCCCAATAGGCCCCACGAAGAATAAAAGCCAGGCGATTCCCTATTGCACTAAAGGCAAAGATAGAGGAACAGCTAAGAACAAACTAATAGCCCAGGGTGCTAGAACCTGTGGACCATGGCCAAGTGGGAAACGCCTATTGTCAGCACGCATAAACCTGAACGGTCGTCCATTAGAATCTGTGGTGACTATAATGCTCCCTGACCACGCCTTTTTAAACCAACGCATACCCGGTGCCAGTATCCAGCATTTGTTTCACTCTCTGGAAAGGGCAAAGTTTTTGCTAAACTCGCTTTGGCACAAGCTATCAACAACTCCCCAGTGTGAGCCAGAAACAGCAGAAGCCACAGACTATAGTCACCTATAAGGGCGCAATTCAAATGTCACCGACTCCCAATTTTGGAGTAAGCGTGGCCCCAGGGTTTTCCAGAGTTTGATGGAACGCTCCTAAAATGGCATAAAGGAGTCTTCCCTATTTTGACGACGTCCCTAAATCTCGGCCAGAGACGAAAACTCAATTAAGAAACAGACTCAAAGAAGTATTACAAAATTTAGGGAATCTGGGCCTCAAGGTAAAAAGAGAAAAGTGCTGCCTAATTAAAGAATAGCGTTGAATTCCTGGGCTATTTCAATAGAGGAGAGGGTATCCACCCCACAGACAAAAAGTTAAAGCAATCAGAGAAGCACCTGAACCAAGAAACAAACTGAACTACAAGCATTTTTAGGACTAATTAATTTTAAATGTGTTCCTGCCAAAACAAGGCCACTAATAGCAGAACCGTTTTGCACCGTCTGTTAGACAAGAGGCAAATTGACCTTGGGGTTCAAAGAAAAGAAGAGCCTTCCAAAATATTAAAGGCTTGTTAACATCAAGCAAACATTCTTCATCCAATTTAGCAACACCACTGCCATAAAGAGTGACCTGCGACGCCTCACCATACGGAGTAGGTCCATCCTGAGCCACCAACTTCCTGATTGGCAGAGAAGGGCACCCGTCGGCATATTATTTAGGACTTCTATCAAAAACCGAGCGAAATTACAGCCACCTGGACAGGGAAGCCCTAGCAATAGTCGGCTGGAGTAAAACGCTTCCCACGAGTACATTATACGGGCGCGACTTTTCAAATCATTAACGGACAACAAACCGTTATTGGGGATTTTGCTGGGAAACCAAGCCAAACGCCTAATTATACTGTTCCCAAAGAATGACTAGTGGTCAGAGTCCTAGCAGCCTATTCCTACACTCTGACACATCGCCCAGGGAAACAAATTTCCACATGCGGACGCTGTTGAGCAGAAGGCACCCCTTACTCAGCAACTGAATTGAAGAACCCGGCACCAGCGATGACAACACTACAAATTGAGACTGCCCGCGAATCTACCCATTTCAGCTTATGATGTCGCCAGAGCCACGTCCGAAAAGACTCATTGACTGCCCGCGTTCTTAGCTGGGTAGGTAAGTGCTGGCCCGTGAGAACCAAAAACTTGAAAGCTTTATTAACCTTTCCGTCCAGACAGACTGACTTTTCGATTTCAAAAAGAGTGTTTGTTGTGGGGTGATCGGGTGGTCATCCAACCACAATTACAACCTAGTAGTCTTAGATTGTTACATGAAGGCACCGCGGGAATAGTTAAGAATGAAAGCCTTGCCAGAGTTATGTGTGGTGCCCGGTATTGATAAGACATGGAGTACTGGGTAAGCTCGTAGCAACAAAATGTCCAGGGAATTAGAGCCGTCCCCACGCAAAAGCACCCGTTAAGGACTGGGAAACCCCTTGGGACCTGGTCAAGATTCACATTGAACTTCGCGGTCTACCAAGGGACATACCTTTCTGATTTGTCGTTTGATGCTACTCTAATTGGCTTGAAGTAAAAGTTATTGCCATCAACGACAACAGAAACTGTAATTAAAAAACTGGCAAACCTTTTTCTACCCATGGTTTCACCGGACGTTCTTGTCTCCGATAATGGGGCCACAGCTAAGCAGCATACAATTTGAGCAATACCTAGCCTCCTAGGCATAAGACATGCCTAACCGCGCCGGCCCCCCGGGCTGCAAACGGCAGGGCTGAGAGAATGCGTCCCGGTTTTACTAAGGAAGTATAGAAAGATATGGACGCCGGAGATGTCCAACAGAAAGTAAACCGTTTGCTCACATCTTCAGCACATAAACGCCCAGTACCGTAACCCAATAAGTCCCCAGCAAATTACTTATTCGGGGTCGTAAGTTAAGATCACACCTTGATGTTACACCCAAATTTTACTCAGAAAACCCCCCAGACCTCTCCTACTAAGATTTAGACAATTCGAAATAGGCGATTAGGATACGTAAAAATTTCACAGGAGAACCATTATGGCTACCAGGAACAGATTACACAAATCACCAGGCCCCATATCCTACCGTTTAACAGTAGAGGATGGCAGGGAATGGAAGCGGCACATAGACCAGCTTCGATCCTGAATTATAGAAAGAACCACAGACATACAACCATTTGCCGACAAAACCGACGAATTGAAACCAAGGTGGGGGGGAAAGGGAGAAGTAAATAAAGAACCTTTAAAACCAAAAGCAATGAAACATATAATCAAAAAGAGCATAAAAGACTCACTGTTTGGAAGACTTGCGTGAAGAGCCCATCGGAAAGGGGCCAGCCAGGCAGCTCGACCTGCCCGGAGGAAACGGGAGGAGCGGCAAAACCCCGGCCTAAGCAACTCAGGCGGCGTAAAATGGCTGACTCACCCTTCCAGACGGTTCCAGGGAGAAGGACGGAAGACACAGCAGACCCATCCGAACCGGTCGAAGTCTTCGCTAAGAATGAACCGCGCAAGCTCCAGTCGAGTCCGGAAAAGCCCCACCTACCTGCGAGACTACGTCACCAAGTAGGACTGAACTAAGAGGGAGGAGGGGTGTTCTATATGTAAATGGGTGACTCCAAATCTACAAATCTGATTGGCTAAGGAAAACTAAGCATTGGATTGGTTCACTAGGAACCAATCCAAAGAGCTGCTGAAAGGCGGCAAATTTAAGCAACTGCCATAGGCTACAAGCAGGCAGGCCAGCCTGTATAAAAGGCCGGCCTCGGCTGCAGCCAAATGTTCCTGGTTACTGACTGAGTGTAAATAAAGCCTTTTGTTGTTGGAACCCGGTCTACCTCGTGTGTTTTCCGAACAAAACAGAAGGGATTCTCAGCATCCCTTTCCTTTTGCCCAGGAGCTCCAAGGTGTGGTCCTGTCCTCCATTAAACCATCTTTCTAAACAGCCTCCATGTTTCCAGTGTCTTTTCCCCCACTTGGAATTGAACCCAGAAGGATATTTCTTCCAACATCACCATTCCAAATCTTTTTCATTCCATTATAGCCTTTAATTTAATTTAATTTAAATTTCAAATGGATCCTATATACAACTGGGAAAAGTCAAAAGAATCTGCTTCTTGAATTCATGTTTTTGCATTGCATCTCTGCCAGAAATTCCTTCCTTCCCTCCCTCTCCCATAGATCTACTTTCCCCGCCTTATTGATAGTAAAAGGTTGGATTGCTAATTCAACCTTAAATGGTTGTTAATCACAATATATGTGATTTGTGTTTTTATGGCAATTTCAAATGGATCCCACTTGAATCTTGAGGATTTATCTGAAATTTTTTAAGAGAGCATTGCCAAGGGAAAAATCTTTGAATTTATGTACATTTATTGTATTCACTCAGAAATTAATTATACGGTGTTTAGTAAAGTTAAGAAAGTAAATTTAAGTTCCCGGTGAACTCAATTTATTGTGACTGGGGATCTACAAGTAATTTTCTGGGCCATAATACAGTATAAAAATGGTTTATGATTGAGTGCTTGATAGCCTTTTTCAAATTCTTAGGCGAGTGGCTAGCCAACCCTAGTTAACTTTTTATCAAGGGCAGCAAAGTGCTACCATGTGCTGTACTTTTTTGGGCACTACCAAGATTTGTACTGTGCTGGTAACACTAAAACAATGACTTGTTCATAGTTAAGGGCCACAAAAACCTTCGCTCTTAATTGAGGCACCAAATACAAAAAAAAAAAAAAAGGAGTTTTTCAATTTGAAACGACAACTTGGAGATCTAGTTTTGCTTTACTCTTGTGGTACAACAAAATCAGGAAGGGGTTTTAAGGGCCATTTTTTCCAAAAGGTGCTGCCGATATAGAAGCGCTTTTTAAATTGTAAAACAAACGTCGTTCTTTGCGCGTGGCGATCGTAAGAACTACGCTTCCCAGCATGTTCAGCGCTCACGAGGGCGTGGCATACACGAGGCCAACGCTCAGTCAATTTCCCGTCATGCCCCGGGAAGCCTTTTTTTGTTTTTTTTGGGTTTGTTTTTCTCCTTTCCCGCTGCAGTTTGAAAGGGCCGGCAACCGTCATGTTTCTCGGGGAAGCGAAACTGCGGGTCCCGCCGGGCCTCGAGTTGTACTTGAAAGAGAATCGTCTCGCCACGTTTACTGAGTGGCCCTTCGTCTCCGACTGTTCCTGCACCGCGGACAGGGTGAGGGGCTCGTTTCTCCCAAGCCCTCCCGGGGGTCCCTCTTCTCTCGGGGGTGGGAGACTTTTTTTCCTTGGAAATAACTCTTCTTCTACTTAATGGGCTTTTATTCCCAAGCACATCTTGTGGGAATTAAGATCACGCGAAGTATGAGTGCCGCTTGATAAAAACCCTACCAAGACCACACCCGGAATGCTTCACTAACTACAGGAAAAAAAAAAAAAAAGACGTTGAGACTTTGGAGAAAGTTCAAAGAGCAACTAAGATGACCAAAGGCCTCTGGAGACTAAAATACATGAAGAACGGTTGCAGGATTTGGGTTTGGCTAGTCGAAAGAAAGTAAGAATTAGGGTTGACATGATAGAAGTATTCCAGTATTGGAGGGGCTTCCACAAAATAGGGGGTCAAATTATTCTCCAAAAGCACCAGAGGGCAGGACAACAAACAATGGATGGAAACTGATCAAAGAGAGAAGCAATTAAGAATTAATTAAGAATGAAGGAGAAACTTCCTAACAGTGAGGACAATTAACCAGTGAAACCGTTCACCTTCAGAGGTGATGGGTGCTCCTCACTGGAAGTTTTTAAGAAGAGACTGGGCAGCCACTTGTCTGGGATTGTGTAGATTCTCCTGATACAAACTAAAAAAATATAAAAAAAGAAAAAATACAGAGATAGAAAAAAGGAAAAAACAACCAACAGTATACAAAAGATGACTCCCCCTCCTCCAGACAGGTATAAACAACTTCAGTAATTCAATACTTTATCTAATATTTCAGTTAAAAAGATATTCTCATATGTCCTACCTTATCAACAGGCAAATTATAAAAACATATTCAGTCTAAATCAGAAAGTCTAATCAGAACTACCAGAAATAGTAACATACTGTACTTTTATGTATATTTTTATTAAACCTTTTAAACCAGAAGATAAAGGCTAAACACAAACTAAAAGAAAATAAGGGGGGAAGAAATCAAAAAATTAACAGGTGCAAGAAAAGGAAAAAAAAATAGAAGAGAAAGGAAAAAATGCAAAGTGGCATCCAATATTCTTAAGAGTAGTTATCAGTACAAATATATTCTAACCTCTCTAAATGTCTGTGGAGATTCTCAGTCATCCAGGTCATGATTGTCCCAAAGGTGCTTTTTCAAAAGGCAACGAGACTTTCTGATTTTTCTTTGAAGATGTTTTGCTTCTTGAGAAGCTTCTTCAACTCTGACTTGAAAAGGCATCTTTGGAACAACCTCTCTAAAATTCACATTCATGACTGATGCAGCGTCCCTATGGTCATGTGATCAAAATTCACACAGATGCTTAGCAACTGGCATGTATTTATGACTTAAATTCTCCTGGGATCATATGATCATCTTTTGTGACTTTCAGGTAAACAAAGTCAATGGGGAAGCCATATTCACTTAACAGCCACATTACTAATTTAATAACTACAGTGATTTTCACTTAACCGAGGCAAAAAAAGTTGTAAAATGGGGCAAATTTCACTTAACAACTGTCTTAATTAGTACCATAAAATTTGGGTTCAATTGTCAAAAGTTGAGGACTATCTGTAAACTATTAGTATTATTGACAGTTCTTTTGTCAGTTGCATGCATATGATGAAGTGGAGCATAATCTATGAAAACTTTTAATATAATATTATTAGTCTTGAAGCAACCACGATATCTTTTCTGGCTTTACTGCAATAGACTTAATATTTCTAGCCAATTCTGAATCACTTTAGAAATTATAGGTCTAAAATGAAGGTTCCCAACTTCCAGGGCACGGACTGGTACCAGTCTGTGGCCTCTTAGGGACTGGGGTGCAGAGCTGGAGGTGAATGGCATGAAGAGCAAGCAAAACTGAAACCATCTCTCCTTCCACCCATCCATGGAAAAATTGTCTCCCACAAAACTGATCCCTCGTGTCAAAAAAGGTTGGGGACCACTGGTCTAAAATATGTAGCCATGTATAATTGAATAAAGAGAACCAGTAGTGGCTAAGATGCATGATTAGGAATGGTGAGACCCAAGCATTAGTTCTCTCCTAAACCAGGAAGTCAAAAAGCATCAGTTCACAATTGTATTGGAACTAGAATGTATTGGACTAGAGTGTTTGATTATAGTCCATAACCTTCAGTGAAGAGGTCTATATATTTCAGTGAATTGATACAGGCTAATCACAATGCTAACGTGTTATAGGACATTTTAAAAGTGTGCTCTTAAATTTTTTAATTTATTTTACTTATCTTGCTTCCTATTTGAATAGTTTTATGTATGTGTATTAGCTAATGTTAGAAATTTGGAATAAAACTGTACACATCAAATATTACTATTCTTTTCCTGTTCTTCTCATATGTTTGTAACAGGGTAGATTCAGAAGCTATTTAGAATCAAGGAGACTTGTAGTGAAATCGTTTTTCAGTTGCAGCCCCTCCAATTTCAGAAATAAGATGTGTAACCTGAAATGTATAACTTTGTTGAATACTTTTTCTCATTTGTCTTGCTCTGTCTCATCCCGCTTTCCCAAATCAGATGGCTGAAGCTGGATTCATTCACTGCCCTATTGAAAATGCTTCTGATGTGGCACAATGTTTTATATGCTTTAAAGAACTGGAGGGATGGGAACCTGATGATGATCCCATGTAAGTCCTTTGGAATTACTATCCTAAGACTTTTAATGATGGCAAATTAGTTTTAGGAAAGAAAGCTCAACAAATATATTTAGGTGATCTTGCAAAACTTTGTATTTCATTGCTATAATTAAGGATAATAGAGGTAATGATAGAATTGTACTAAATATTAATAATGTATTATGTGTCCACTCTTTTTCCATAGTACTATTAAAGACACACCAAAGCAAATTAAGCCACCTGTCAAAGACGGGTTCAACATCTCTATCTGATTATTGGCTGACAGTAATTATTGACATGATTAGCTAATACTTTGCAGTCAGTACAGCTGGCTTCCATTTTTGAGTGGACGGTTTGCACTCAAGCCTTTTCCCCTTCTTTCACTGAAGTAACCTGGAATCTTGACACTGAATTTACAGAGTCCAGAAAACTCTAGAATATCTAGAGGGATGTTTGTAAGGGTTTCTATATATCCTGTCAGCTGACTCTAAATTCATGTGCAACATCTGTTTTTTCATGAGAGGCCTAAATTGGCAAGACCCAGAAAAGGCTGGCATAAAAGTATATTTTCTGAGCTTTCTGAAAACATGTAAGCTGTTTCGAAATCAATTTGACCAAAAAAGAGAATGTAGATATTAAGCTTTCTCTAGAGCAGGGGTCACCAACCTTTTGGACCTCAGGGACCACCAAACTCATAATTTTAAATCCTAGGAACCACTAACCAGTTCTATGGGCATGGCCTAATTTGTGGGTGTGGCTTGATGGTCATCTGACTGGCTGGGCATGGCTTGTATGTAAATATTATAAATATATAAATATTATTTTTTTTATAAAAAAAGAGCAACTTCCACCCAAAATCAGGCAAGGCAGGCAGGCAGATTGTTGCTCACAGAATCACAGATTCATTCAGAGATCTATCTATTTGCCATTGGCTAGCTCAGTCTGTCACATAAAATTTGCTTGCAAACAAACTCACAAAATTAACTCACAACACACCATTTTTTATATAAAAATAAAAGAGCAACTTTTACCCAAAATCAGGCAAAGCAGGCAGGCAGATTGAGTTGCTCACAGAATCATTCAGTGATTCTATCTGCCATTGGCTAGCTCAGTCTCTCAAATTTGCTTGCTGTGAGTTTGCGCTGAATAATAGAACCTTCAGTCCGAAGGGAGGTTCAGCTGTGCTTAAAAGCAGAGCCGAAGATCTAAAGACTGGCTAGAAAGCAAGAAATCCAACCATTTCCTGCTTCCTAGCTAATCTAAATCTCCCAGCAGAACAGAACAGATGATGGTTCGAAAAAGGAAAAATAGCAATTTAGCAGGCAAGTTTGTCAGGTAAGGAGTGAGTGGGCGGGAAGGGTTCCCGCGGGCCTTGTGTTTCTGCGCAGCTTGGATTAATTGCTTGGGGGAGGGTGCTCTGGTGGTGAGATTTCTTTGCAGCCCACCAAAATTTTCTTATGGCCCACCGGTTGGCGACCACTGCTCTAGAGCTAGCTAGGCTGGGATAATGGGTGATGAGTCATGACAAAGTATATGTCACTACTTTCTATGCTTCAGCCACAGAAACAAAGTAATAAGAAAGGCAACCAGACCTTGGCAGCCGTTGCTTCAAAATGCACCATGGTGATGCCCCCTTGGGGGCAGTGAGAGGAACTGCGGTCTCGGCCCCTGATTTAATCCAGTTCATAGACGGGAACACAAGAAGTGTTCCAGTCTTCTGACCGCATCATTGTCATATATAGCTTTCTGCGTAAGCTTGCCTGAGCGTCTTCCAGAAGTGTTATACATTTTATCCAGTTGTAAACATAGGTTTTATGGTTGCAATAGTGCCTCGGGAAAATTGTTATTTATTCTATTCTTTCCATAAGAAGTCAAAGAACAGTTAAAACAGTTCATTTGAATGGATAGTCTGGTCCTAGAGCAATTGTTACTCTACAAATGTAGAAATGGAATATAAGATAGAAGGGAAGGCAGCCATACACACTCAGAAAGTATTCCTGATTATCTGGCTGCCAAAAGTCCTATTTCTAGCTCCAAGGTGCAAGTCAATTTCCCAAGGGACCAAGAGCAGAGTTTCCCTACCTGACATATGTACAGGTTTGGAGGAAAATAGTTGTTTAATAGTAAATGGATGGACAGAAAGGTTGCGTTTGGGGAGGGGGGCATGAGATCCAAATTAGGAAGGCGTTTTTCACATACAGTATGCTTGTTAATTAATTGCCTTTAAAAATCCATTGCATGATTATGACTTGTATTTCAAATTTCTAGGGAAGAGCACCGTAAACACTCTCCCAAGTGTGCATTTCTTAGTCTACAGAAAGACATTTGTGACCTGACAATTCAGGAATTTATGAAACTTCGTAAAGAGAGGATGAACAATTTGATTGTGAGTATAACTTGCAAGGAACCATTAACTTAGCTTGAGTAGTCTCATCACTCTGCAGGAATTTGGTAGTACCTTTTCAGATTAACGCATTTTATTAAAGAGTGAACTTCAACTCATTTCAACAGATGCATGAAATGCCAAATTGATACAAGAATTAAATTGGGACAAAGCAGGGAATGGGGGGAGGAGGAGAAGACAGACAGGTTATTCGGATATAGGTTACATGCAATATAGTTTGTACGTGCATAATATGAAATTGTGTAATAAGGAATACATTGTGTTGTATTAAAGTCTATTGTATTTGTTGAGACATCCTGAGCTAGCTTGAAGCCTTTTGACATATGTGCATTCAGCAAGCTCTGATTCAATAGTTCTGGCAAAGTTTTTTTCTCCAAAACTGCTCCTTGAAGACCTGTAATGGAGTATCTTGTGTAGTTGAAACTTTGCCCTTGTTCAGAGTCATGCATTTGGTAAAGGAGATGTAATAAAGATGCTTACAAGACTCCTTTTAATTTTTGGCTATCATAAATTATTGTGGCTTTCCTTCTAGAATTACTCTGCTTTCCCTATTGTATTATAGGGGTAATATGGCTACATAACCTTATGTCCTAATTTAGCTACAGTGTGTAGGCCAGTTTGTTACTGGCTGAATTCTATCTCAAAGTGAATTATTTAAGTACATTTCTCTTCATCAGGGAAAGATTCCCGATATAGTTTTTTTTCCCTATAACTCAATAGCTGCCTATTTATTAATAGGAATGTGTGTTTTTAATTTTTTTCTAGGAAACAGAAGTTAAGCACACAATTATCGAGTTGGAGAAATATGCTAATATGATCCGTGAAAAAATAGATGATCTGCGTTCTATATGCCATTAGATGATGTGGGCTTTTTGAGTGTCGAAATGGTATTGAACAAAATCAAAAGTTGAATTGCTCAAAGTCTGCTGTTCAAGTTTATGTTAAGTTTCTTTGTAGTTACTTATTATGGAGTTTCTTCTGATGCATTTATGAATAAATACTTCTTTTTATAAAATACCATGTTTACCATGTTTTAATAGTTTCTTGTGCAAAATTGTTTGAAGGCACTTTTCCCAGTGTTTGCCTGCAAACATTGCTCTGAGGTGCTAAATGAAGCTGTAACCCATTCTTTTTTAAAAAAAGTTTTTTATTTTGTAACAAAGACAAACAAAACCATCTTTCCATTCAACAGTGTGTCGGCTATTTTACCTGTTAAGGATAGCTGTAATTTTTTCTATTTTTCCAAATCTATCGCAATCTGTTGTTCCAATCTATCATAATTGTCTTCTTTAAGTGTTCCACATCTAGCTGTCATTTGTATCCCTAATATTTCACTTTTTTGTAAGTTAAATATTTAATTTGTCCATTAATCTTTTGTTTTTCTGTCATATTTTTCACCAACATCTTTCTTTGTTCTTTATTTATTTTCAGTCCTGCTACCTCGCCAAATTCCTCTATTTCTCCAATCAACTTAGGCCCTGTTTCCAATGGCTCTTCCAGTATAAAAACCAAATCATCTGCAAAAGCTTGTAGTTTATATTCTTCTTTTTTAATTTTCATTCCCTTTATTTATTTTTCCTAATATTTCTATTCAATACTTCCAAAGTCAATACAAGCAACAGTGGGGATAGCGGACAGCCTTGTCTTGTTCCTTTTCTGTCAATTCTCCATTTATCATTACTCTTGCTATTTGCTTACTATATGTCGCCTTCATTGCTTTCATAAATTATCTGTGAAACCCAGGGGAGGAGCTGGCGTCACGACGGTACTGCATGCAATCTTGGAGGTCTGAGATTGCAGCCGATATCTTTGCCCCTGGACGGTCTAAATAGACCTAAACCGTCCCGAAGAGACGGTGATAGTGAAAGGCGCGTCTTGCAGATCCCAGGGATATCGCAAAGTCCCTGGTTGATCTAGGAGAAGCCCTTTTGCCAGCGGCAGAGAGGCAGCCCCCAAAGCTGCTGAAGTTGGGACAGCTCCGAATGGAAGA
>BHFT01065208.1:0-16986 GCA_004320025.1 Laticauda laticaudata | reverse complement strand
ATCTATCTATCTATCTATCTATCTATCTATCTATCTATCTATCTATCTATCTATCTATCTATCTATCTAGATATATATTTCTCTGTTTTAAATGTATGTCAAACAAATGTTTTTTGCTAGAAAAAACATTTTTAAAAATAAAAAATGCATTTTTCCCCCACCCAAGATACCCCAAATTTTTGGCTCTTGAATTTATACCTCTGGGGGACACAATCCTAGGATGGTGGAATATATACACATATACAGTCATGTCTCATGCCTGGCAACTGGAGTTTTCCCTGCACAACTTCACTGCCGCTCATTAATCATGAGTTTCTGATTTTTATCTTCTGTTTAATGGCCACCCTGAGATTTCAAAAATAGAAAATGGTGCAGTGAGAGGTGGGTGGGAGGTAAACTGACAGGCATCTGGCCAGTTTTAAGACATCCCTGGAGGTTGATTGGACCTCTCATAAATCGTTGGGTCTGGGGTGTGTTAACTCTTATTTTAATTTCGTGCCTCTGTTAACCCCTTTTGGGAGAAGGACTGGCCCGGGGCTATTCACTGAACTAAAAAAAAGGAAAAGGCTTTGTTGTCACAGAATATATAGAGTTGTAGGTCTGGAAGGGACTTCGGAGTTCTTCTAGTCCACCTCCTGTTCGAGGTCAGTCAAATCCAGTCTGTTTTTGGAAACCTCCAGTGATGAAGCACCTACAATTCCTGGAAGCAATCTATTGCACTGAAGGGACCTCGACGGTCTTCTAGTCCAGCCTCCTGCTCAAGCAATGCTGCTGCTGCTGCAGTTATCCATTCAGACATGACTGACTTTTGTTGCACATCTTTGCGCTGCTTCTTTGAATTTTCTGAAGCTCTGGCTGGTGTCAGCTTTGACAGTGTCCAGCCACCGAGTTGGAGGGCTGGTTTACTTTTACTGCTCACCCTTCTAAACACAATAGTTTTTTCCAGTGCATCACATGGCCAAAATAAGTGAAGTCATGGTTTTGTGATTTTTGTCTTCCAGTGACATGTCTGGTGTTATCCTGCATTTTATAATGGTTGCATTATTTGGAACCTGACAGCTTAAGCCAGAGATCCTATACTATTATACTATACTATGCTATGCTATGTACTATATACTATATACTATATATTACTGTATATACTATATGCTATATACTATACTATACAGTGCAACAACAATACAAGAGCACACAACAGATACCGTCTCAATATAAACCACTCCAAACTTGATTGTAGAAAGTACAACTTCAGCAACAGAGTGGTCAATACCTGAAATGCACTCCCTGACTCTGTTGTTACACCCTCTAACCCCCCACTTCTTTAACCTCAAACTATCCACTATTGACCTCATCTCCTTCCTAAGTGGTCTGTGAAAGGGGTGTGCATAAATGCACCATCCTGCCTAAGTTGATTATTAATTGTTAATCATCTCTGGTTAATTGTTCTCCCTCTCAGGAAATTCCTCCTTAGTTCTAGGTTGCTTTTCTCCTTGGTTAGTTTCCATCTGTTGCTTCTTGTTCAGATGCTTTGGAGATAGGTCAGTGGTGGCTAATCTTTTTGGGCTCCTGCACCAAAAATTGTGTGTGCACTTGCACACTTGCACTCGCATGCCAGCAGTCAGAAGGCAATGCACCCCCCATGCCCCCTACGCATGCTCACACAATCCCCACCCCCATGCGCCCTTACCTGCACTNCGCATGCCAGCAGTCAGAAGGCAATGCACCCCCCATGCCCCCTACGCATGCTCACACAATCCCCACCCCCATGCGCCCTTACCTGCACTGTGCCTCATAGCTGATTTTCGGCCAGTTTAAGACCTTTTTCGGTTTGAGGCTTGAGGAAGGTTTCTGCAGGCTTCTGTAGGGCTTTGTAGGTCGAAAACTAGGCCTGTTTCGTCACTTCCAGTATTTCCAGAAAAACAGGAAATGATGAAATGGGCCTAATTTTCAGCCTGCAAAACCTGCAGAAGCCTCAAAAGGCCTCAAACGGGCCAAAAATCAGCTATGTGGTGCACACATGCGTAGTGAGGTAAGTTTGCTTGCAGCTCGCGTGCCCACCCAAATGGCTCCGCGTTCCACCTGTGGCATGCGTGTCATAGGTTCGCTATCACAGAGATAGGTTGACCCCCTCTTCTTTGTGGCAGCCCCTCAAATATTGGAAGATAGCTATCATGTCACCCCTACTTCCTTTTTTTCTTTAAAGTAGACCTACCCAATTCCCACAACTTTTCTTTATATGTTTCAGCCTTCAGTCTCCTAATCATCTTTGTCGATCTTCTCTGCACTTCTAGTCCAATCCCCTGCTCAAGCACGAGACCCTATACTATTCCAGACAAACGGCTTTCCAATCTCTTCTTAAAGACCTCCAGTGATGGAACAATTTCTGGAAGAAAGCCGTTCACTGGTTAATGACCATCACCGTTAGGAAGTTTCTCCTTAGTTCCAGGTTTGCTTCTCTCCCTAGTTAGTTTCCATCCATTGTTTCTTTGTCTTGCCTTCAGGTGCTTTCAAGAACAGGTGCAGTCCCTCTTCTCTGTGGCAGCCCCTCAAGTCCTGGAAGATAATGATCATGTCCTTCCCAATCTTTCCCTTTGTTAGACCAGACATTTCTAGTTCCCTCAACCATTCATTGTACAATTTAGCACCGAGATTCTTTGTTATCTTTCGTTGGGAGAAATATCTATCTGGTTCAGTTCCAAGCTGGGAGAAAGACACTGGAAACATAGAGGCTGGTTGGAAAGATGATTTAATGATGAAACAGAACCACAAGGGTTTTGGGTAGCTGACCACATGGAGGTGAGAGTAAGGGCTATTTATACCTTCTCTTGGGCCTTGCACTTGAGCTTCCTGTTCCTGTGCAAAAACATGTCTTCTATTGGCTGTTGTAGGGGGGCATAGCTGGCTCTGTGGGTTGTCTGAGTTCCCAGATTTGGTTGAAGCTTGGACTCTGGTGCAATGTCCTTATGAGATTGTGCCATGTAGTAAGCTTCCTGTTCCTGTGCAAGAATATGTATGTTATTGGCTATTGTAGGGGTTATGTAGGGGTCATAGCTGGCTCTATAGGTTGGCTGAGCTAAGCTTGGTTGAAGTTTGGTGGGTGATGGAATATCCTTAGGAGATTGTGCCATGTACTGAGCTCTGCTGCTAAAGGGTAGAGGGATAATCCTATTATGTCCTGGAGGGTCATGTCCAGTGGTGGGATTTGAATAACTTAACTGGTTCTCTGGCTGGGTAGGCATGGCCAATTGGTCATATGACTGGGTGGGTGACATCACTCATCACACCCAGCCCCGCCTCAAAGGCAGAGGTAGGATTCAGCCAGTTGGGCCTAATCCACCACTCGCTGGCTCTGCCCAGGCCATTTTTCAGCCTGTTTTTTGGCGGTTTGGGGAGCATTTTGGGGGTGTTTTCAGGCTGTTTTTGGCCCCCTCAAAACAGCCCAAAAAAACAGCCCAAAGATGTTCGTCCCCGTCTCGGTCGGTCACCACCCTAAACGGCCAAACGGTTTGAGACGTCTTCGAATTGATGGTCAAGGCCCAAACCAGTGTGAACCATCAGCAGCCCACCTCCAGCCATGTTTTAATCCCATCATCCTGGAGTCAAAGGTCTTTTGTCTTGTAGATCAGATGGCCCAGTCTTTCTTAATGGGCACCAAAATATCTGCTGGGTGGCGATTAAGAAATGTGGTGGGGGGCTGTCTCTTTCTGTCTCCAAGAGCATGTTTCTCTATTCCTCCTTAAGGGAAATATAACATTCTGCCTTTTTAATATTTCTCAAAATATTTCATTCTTCTAGGAGAAGTGGGTATTTCTTCCCTCACTTTGTAGCTCTTCTCTGCACACTTTCTAGAGTCTTGGCAATCTTTCTAACAAGTTACACACTAAGACTGCACCCTCAATCCACTGCAACGTTGCCAAGGCTTCCAATATTAAAGCTGTTTCGTTGCTGCGTGCTTTCCTTCTAGGGAACATTTCCTATGGTGCAGCAGTTTTTAAAAATAGGATGAGGGAACAAAAGGGAAATTTTCCAGGAATTGAGCTGATTATATGGAAGCAAAATGTTGTTTTTGCAAACTGTTTAAAGTCTGAGCTGCCGCACTGAGAAATTTACTGCAGCCACAGCTTTCTCAGGTTATAATTTGTTGGTCCTTTGACTGATGAAAGAGGCAAATTTTCCTTGTCATAACAAATTAGATTCATCCCTCAAGCTAAGCCAATGGGTTGGATAAGCCTTTATAACCTTGATTCACCTGTTGCAAAGAAACAAAAAGCCATTATTTATTGCATACATACGTTTGCACAGAGTTTTAACACGTAGAAGAAAACAAGCTCCAAAACCTTCTTCTCTTAAAGTCTCTCTTGAAATATTTGGTTTAAACTTCACAGGAAGGACAAAAGTTGCTAATGGTGATCTAACAAACCCCGTGAGATAGATAGCGATAGAGGATAGATAGATAGAGGATAGATAGATAGATGGATGGATGGATGGATAGATGGATGGATGGATGGTATCTATTCTTATTCGTTTTGTCTCCTTCTCTTTTTTTTAAAAGAAAACGTTAAGACACTAACAGGACCTTATAAGTCTATTCCACTTTTTCTTAAACCAGCCCCTCCAGCTATGTTGTGTGTGTGTGTGTGTGTACAACTTTTGACATCCCAGAGACCATAGATATAAATAAATGCAGCCACACGGACAGTGGTGGGATTCAAAAAAATTTATTCCCAGTTCTTGGTGAGTGTGGCTTGGTGAGCATGGCAGGGGAAGGATACTGCAAAATCCCCATTCCGTCCCCACCCCATTAACCTGCTTTCCAGCTCTGTTCTCCTGTGCAGGGCAGACAAAAAAGACCCAGCCAATCAGCTGGGACTTGGGAGGCGGAGAATAGATGGGGTGTGGGGTCAGTCAGAGGTGGGATTTGCCGGTTCTCCGAACTACGCAAAATTTCCGCTACTGGCTCTCCAGAATTGGACAGAACCAGCTGAATACCACCTATGCACACGGATGCGGGACAGAATCAGAAATGCTGGGCCACAAAGAGTGAACCAACCACTGCTTGTGCGCCTCCTGTGTGGGATTGAGGCAGGAGAATTTCTGGGCAGATGCTGTCCATAGGAAGCAACATGTGAAGGCAAAAGGCCAGATGTTTTGGGAGGGAAGGGCGGGAAAGGATCGCTGGTCTCAAGAGCCTCTTAGCTTGAAATGTGAATTCATGATTCATCTCTCTTGGAGCCTTAAAATAGACGCTCAGAGCAATTTTTTAGAGGGGACATTTAAAAAAACCCAAACCCTAATTTTTTCTCTCCCTCCCTCCTCCTGCAAAATTCAGAAATTTTGATGGGTCCTGAGAAGACTTTGAAAGACAAAGAGTTGCGTTAGGGATCGTTTGGCTCAGTCAATTTATGTATATTTATTTATATACCCTGTTTCTCCAACAATACGGCCTCCCCCAATAGGAGGTCCCAGCATGTTTTATAGGCATGAAATGAAATTAAGCCCCTCCCCCCAAATTAAGGCCCATATTAAAACATGGGAAATGGTGGGGGGGGCTTACCATTATCCAAGAACAGTAAAGCCTACAAACTTGAAATTTGGCCCATATGTTCCTCTTGGCTTCTAGTTGCTCGCTAAGAAAGGATTTTTCCAAATGACCATCAGAGCATTTAGAGTATTTTCTGTATTATTATTATTATTATTCACATGCTCTGAGGCAAAGGAGTTCTACTCCCCCTCCCCACCTGAAAAGAAATCTCTTCCAAAGGCAAAACACAAGCAGAGGAGAGGAGTTTCGGTTTCAGTTTCACAGCACCAAGCAGCTTTAGGACAGAACAGTTGAGCTAAGCCACGCCCAGGCTCCTTGCTGTCTCCTTCTTGCTCACACAGCAAATACTGTTCCAGTTTCCAAACAGCCCTCCACTCTCTCACACACTGACAGGACGCTAGCCAGAGGAATACCAATGGATGCTGGTAGGCAAAGGCAAAATTTTCCACCCGTTATTTTCCTCCCCAAAAACTAAGCGCAAGCACATAGTGTTGTAACGAAGCACGGGCATCGAGCTAGTAAATAATATGAAATTTGGGCTCATTTGATTTAGAATGTTGCTCTCTGTTTTTATGCAGTAGCTTTCCCCTGCCAGCGTGGGTGAGGTTTTTCTCTTTGGTAATTCCATTATGAGGATATTATTTTCTGCTTGGTGGTTTGTCCTTGTTATCTGGATGTTGGCTTAAAGTCTGTAGGGATTCTCAAGCCATCCAGGTCCTGGTTTTGCCAAAGGTGCTTCTTTCAAGAGGCAACTGGACTTTGCTTTTTCCTTTGAAGACGTTTCACTTCTCATCCAAGAAGCTTCTTCAGCTCTGACTGGAGGGTGGGGAATAGAAGGATTTATATTCCTTGCAAGACAGCTGGTCATTTGCATCCTTTCAGAGGATCATTGAGGCCACTTGGAAGTTTATTTGTGTCCTCAGGGTCACCTGAGTAGTGCAAATGGTTCCTGTAATCTGCAATTTTTTTCCCTCTGGAAATCCATTCCTATTTCCACACCATACCAAGGGTGTTCATCCCAAATTGTATAGCTAAAAATCTATGGAGATTCTGCTGGATGTTGGTTTGAACCTCAGTCCCTGTTCATTGTCTTAACAGATTAACAGAGTTGGGAGGGACCTTTTGGTCATCCAACCCCCCACCCAAGCAGGAGACCCTACACCATTCCTGACAGAGGGCTGTCCAGTCTCTTCTTGAAAGCCTCAAATGATGAAGCTCCCATAACCTCTGAAGGCAACTTCTGTTCCATAGGTGGATTGTTCTCACTGGCAGGAAATTTCTCCTTATGTTTACATTGGATCTCTCCTTGATAACAGAATAACAGAGTTGGAAGGGACCTGGGAGGTCATCTAGTCCAACCCCACACCCAAGCTTCTTGAAAGCTTCCAGTGTTGAAGTTCCCACAACTTCGGAAGACAACTTCTGTTCCACTGTTTAATTGTTCTCATTGTCAGAAAATTTCTCCTCACTTCTAGGAAAGATCTTGGAGGTCTTCTCGTCCAACCTCCTGCTCAGGCAGGAAACCCTAATACCATTTCAAACAAATGGTTATCCAATCTCTTCTTAAGAACTTCCAGTGTTGGGAGCATTCACAACTTCCACAGACAAGTTCCAAGGGTTCATTGTTTTCCCTATCAGGAAATTCCTCCTTATTTTCAGGTTGAATCTCTCCTTGTTCAGTTTCCAACAGGGGCATGACAACTACCCTGTAATGTGAATTCTGGTCCCCATCACAGTCAGAAGGTGAGGACTGGCTGTAGAGGAAACCCCCCTACGCACCCCACATACCCACACACCCAAAGCTGGCTAACAGACCAGACCACAAGATGCTGGGAAAATGGAAAGATGCTTAATAGGAAATAATAAGGCAAATACCAACGTGCTACTCAACAACTCCACAAGGAAAGGATGAATTCCAAAGGAAAATGCATTTTTCAGCCAATTTTCCAGTGCTTCCTGGCTTCTTTCCAGCTGTGTGGAACGTTTGATTTCCTTTACAAGGCAGTTTCATTAGAGAGCTATAAACTTTGCCCCGGGCAGAAGATCCAGAAAGAAGCCGAAGAGGAGTTTTGCTCCGTTTACAGGGTGAGTCCTCGACTTACGACCATAATTTAGCTCAACTTTTCCTGCTGTTCAGGTGGAGACATGGCTAGTGTCATGCCCCTGTTGGAGTCCGATTCTGAGGGGGAGATTGAGCAGATGACAGGGAGTGGGAGTGTGGCTCCAGTGGCTGTGGAAGAAACAGGGGAAGGGCACAGTCCGGCTGGGCAGGAGGAGGACCCTGGGCCAGCCCCTCTTCATCCTAGGGCACGCAGGCAGGAATGGAGAAAGGAGCAACATGGCTTACGGAAGAGAAAAAGGCCCTGATCCCTTTCATTAGTTGCAGCTGGAAGGACAGGATATAAGAAGGGCATTTGCACGCAGCACCTTACTGGAAGTAAAGCATGCATTATCTTGGTTGAGGCTTATCTGGGTTTTGGCGTCCTCCCAACTGTGGGTGCTGTATTATCCTTTGAAAGTCTGCAATTTATCATCCTGGCCTGCCATGTTAATTACTTTAGTGTGGTTTGTGTTGTTCTTTTTTATTTCTAATTATCGTTACTTTGGGTTCGGACTGCATTTCTGCCCTTCGCAGACTGTTTTTTTTTTTTTTGAGTTTGATCTCCAGCCAAGGATAGCTGTACATTGGGGCCAAGTTAAAGGCATTAAAGGGAATTTAGTCTACTTTTGTGACTGTTATTTTTCTGTCATGCCCCAGGTCATCACAGCTGTGGTGAATTTTGCCCCATTTTAAGTTCCTTTCCTCCCCCTGTTGTTAAGTGAAGCACTGCAGCAACCTGATTGTTAAGTGAATCTTGCTTCCCCGTGGACTTTGGTTTGTCTGAAGCTCACAAAAGAGGGAATCATGTGACTGGGCAGGGTGTGGGCTGACACCGGTTTGCCCCGGTCCAGTTCAGTTCACTATGGCCAGTTCGGCAAACCAGCCAATCCCAGCCCTGGCTGGCCCTGCTTCTCCCCGGAGTCCCCATGCGGCTCATTTTGGATGCCAGGTAAGTGCAGGGCCCGTATGGAGGCTCGGGGAGGGTGAAAAATGTGCCTTCTGGAGGCCCTAGAAGGCCGGAAATGAAGGCTTCCCTGAAGCCCAGGAGGCCCCAAAATGGAGTGGGGGGGCAGGCTCCATTTTTTTCCTTCCTGGGCCCCAGGGAAACCTCCTGGGGGCATTTTTGCTCCAAGAAACGAGCCCAGGAGGCTTCCCTGAGATCCAGAAGGCCCCAAAATGGAGTGGGGGGGGGGCACTGCATGCCCCCTCCAGGCTCCATTTTTTTTCTCCCTGGACCTCAGGGAAGACTTCTGGGAGCAAAAACGCCCNAAAAAAAAAAAAAAAAAGAAGTTATGCTCACCCACTCACATGGCCACACCCACAGAACTGGTCGTTACAAAACTTCAATCCCATCCCTGCCCCAGAACGCTGCAGCCATCATAAAATACGAACCCGCTGGCCAGTGTCCGAATTTTGATCACGTGGCCTCCGGGAGGCTACGACGGTTGTTAAGTACAAGAAACGGTCCCAAGCCCAGTTTTTTGTTTTCCAGGGCCATTGTGACTTTGGAACAGCCACGAAATGAACTGTGGTTAAGTCGAGGTCTGCTTTTGGTCAGAAGTAACAGCTGGATGATGCAGCTGGGTCCTCCCCGGTGCCGTTTCTTGCCATGTGGGACGATGGGAAGCTTAGCACAAGCCGCTTCCCAGGAAGGGGGGAAAACCCAGGAGGTTTCGCTTTTCCGCAGCCACCAAACCACTAGATTAGTTGCACAGACTCAACTCCAGATCTTGAAATGGGCTAAGGTTCGCACGGAGTGATTTTTTTTTTTCCTCCTGAGCATTTCCCTTTCGGTCAACTGAATCCTCTATGCATTTCAGAGCCTTGTTAAGAGACCCCACACACCCACTCCACAGTCTGTTCCTGTTGCTCCCCTCTGGGAGCGGGTTTCAAACTATTTCTAGCAGAACTTCCAGACTCTGTAATGCCTTTGTTCCCTAGGCCAGTGATGGTGAACCTTTTTGCTGTGGTGTGCCGAAAGCGCGCGCATGCCGGCACCCACAAGGCAGTGCACCCTGCCCCCCTGTGCATGTGTGCATAACACCCATCCCCACTTACATGTACTGTGCATTTGCGCACCTCCCAGCTGATTTTTGGCCTCCCAGAGGCTTGAGGGAAGCCTTTGCAGCCTTGGAAGGCCGAAAAACGGGCCTTCCAGAAATACCAAAACGGGCCCATTTTTCAGCCTCCCAAGGCTGCAGAGGCCCTCCAGAGGCTGAAAACGAGCACTTCCAGTATTTTTGCCCACCCGAGTTTTTGCCCACTCGAGGCTGCAGAGGCTTCCCTCGAACCTCTGGGAGGCCGAAAAAGGCCCCAAATGGGCCAAAAATCAGCTGGGAGGCGCACGCATACGCAGTGCAGGTAAGTTTGGCTGGGGCTCGTGTGCTGACATAAATGGCTGTGTGTGCCACCTGTGGCACGCATGCTATAGATTCGCCATCACGGCCCTAGATCATCCTTCTGGTAAACTCTCAAGATTCATTTTTCTTCCCATGGACATGGATACATCCGAACTCGACTGTGTTGTTTCTCAATCACTTAAACAGGAGCCAACTGTGTGCTGCAGCTGCCAAAAAAAGCCAACGCACTTCTAGGCTGCATTAAGAGGGATCAAGTCAAAATCACATGAAGTGTTGATACCACTTCATAAGGCCTTGGTGAGGCCATACCTGAAATCCTGCATCCAGTTTTGGACGCCACCATGTAAAAAAAAGATTCTAGAAAGAGTGCAGAGAAGAGGAACGAAGAAGATTTGGAGACTGGAGGCCAAAACCTATGATGAACCAGTACTGGAACTGGGTATGTATGATTTAACAAAAAGAAGGACTACGGGTGACATGATAGCAGTGTTCCAATATCTCACAAAGATATTGTGGGCTTTGTGGGCTGCCACAAAGAAGAACTATTCAAGCTCTTCTCCAAAGCCCCTGAGGGCAGGACAAAGGACGAAGCAATGGATGGAAACTAATCCAGGAGAGAAACAACCTGGAATTCAGGAGAAACTTCCTGACAGTGAGGACAATTAACCAGTGGAACAACTGGCCTCCAGAAGTTGTGAATTCTCCAACACTGCAAGTATTTAAGAAGAGATTGGACAACTATTTGTCTGAAATGGTATAGAGTCGTGATGGCACACGACAGGTGGCACGCAGAACCATTTGTGCTGGCACGTGAGCTGCAGGCAAACTTACCTCACTGCACATGCGTGTGCCTCACAGCTGATTTACGACCAATTTGAGGCCTTTTTTGGCTTCCCAGAGGATTCAGGAAGGCTTCTGCAGGACGAAAACTAGGCCCATTTTGTCACTTCCTCTTTGTCCAGGAATACTGGAAGTGATGAAACGGGCCTAGTTTTCATCCTGAAAAGCCTGCAGAAGCCTGCAAGAGCCTTCCTGATGCCTCTGGGAGGCTAAAAAAGGCCTCAAACCGCCAGAAAATCAGCTCTGAGGCACAGTGCAGGTAAGGGGGTGGCAGGGATATATGTTTGGGTGGGTGGGGATTGTGCATGCATGTGTAGGAGGCATGGTGGGTGCGCACTGCCTTCTGGGTACTGGCGTGCGAGCGCAAGCACGCAATGCGCACACAATTTTTGGCACAGGAGCCCAAAAAGGTTAGCCACCATTGGTATAGGATCTCCTGCTTGAGCAGAGGGCTGGACTAGAAGACCTCAAATGTCCCTTCCAACTATTATATTCTATTTCTATTTCCTATTCTGAGTTCCTGTTCCATTCCTTTCTATTTTGCAATGTATGCCATCCTGGGAGTTGCTATACTCTTGCTCTTCTTTCTCCTTCTCTGTAAAATGTTAATTGCCAAATGTTAAACCAGGAGTCTTCAAACTTGACAGCTTTAAGGCTTGTGGACTTCAACTCCCAGAATTCCTCCTCCAGTCATGTTAGCTCAGGGATTCTGGGAGTTGAAGTCCACAAGTCTTAAACTTGCTAAGCTTGAAGAGCCTTGTGTTCGACCATATGCATATTATACGGTCCACTTTTAGTCGCCATGAGACAAAAAGATGTTGAGACTCTGGAAAGAGTGCAGAGAAGAGCAACAAAGATGATTAGGGAGCTGGGGGATAAAACACATAAAGAATGGTTGCAGGAATTGGGTGTTTCTAATTTAATGAAAAGAAGGACTAGGGGTGACAATGTAAGTAGTGTTCCAAAATTTGAAGGGTTGACACAAAGAAGAGGGAGCCAAGTTATTCTCCAAAGCACCAAAAGGCCAGACAAGAAGTAACGGATGGAAGCTTTGCAAAGAGAAATCCAATCTAATCGATGTATGAAGAAGGGAGAAAAGATGGGAAGAATTATGAAATCATGAGACAGTTAGAAATGAGAAATAATGTCTTTAAACACCCATCTTGTCCAAAGAACAGGACAAGCCTAGCTGGAAAACTTTTGATTTTGTTAGCAAGAACTAATTTTGGTCTCTTCCCAGTGTTCCCAACCTGTATTTTCCTTCTAGTTTACAGTCCGCTCAGCTGAAAAAGCAGCCTGAAAATGAAAATGGAACCAAAAACAGAATAACACAGTCGGAAGGGACCTTGGAGGTCTTCTAGTCCAACCCCCTGCTCAGGCAGGAAACCCTACACCATTTCAGACAAATGGTGGTCCAATCTCTTCTTGAAAACCTCCAGCGATGAAGCACCCATGACTTCTGGTGGCAAGCCTTTCCACTGTTTAAATTGTCCTCACTCTTATTTCTAAGTTGTTTCTCTCCTTGATTAGTTTCCATCCATTGCTTCTTATTTTTTCCTTTGGATCTATCTAGGTTGATGCCCTCTTCTTTGGGGCAGCCCCTGAGATCCAAACAGAGGCGTGGACATCTGCTCCAGGAGAGAATGCAGGGGACGAGGGGATGTAATTCAGGATGGGTTTTCTGGAAACCAGGAACCGGATAGTCCGTATCGTGGGATTTTGCTACCCCCTGGAGGCTGAGTGACTTTCATGGACACTCGTTCCCTAGAACTCTCCACGAGTCCTGCTCTTCATGCATTCCTACCGTGGCTTGGTTTCCTGATGTAAATGGAATAGAACAGAATGAATGAGCTGGAAGGGACCTTGGAGGTCTTCTAGTCCAGCCCCTTGCTTGGGCAGAAAACCTTATACCATTTCAGATAAGTGGCTGTCCAGTCTCTTCTTAAAAACCTCCAGGGATGGAGCAGCCACAACTTCTGGTGGCAAACAGTTCCACTGGTTCATTGTCCTCACTGTTAGGAAGTTTCTCCTTAATTCCAGGTTAAATCTCTCTTTCATTATTTAGAACAGAATAGAAAACAGGATAGAATAGAAAATAGAACAGAGACTAGAAAAGAAAAAAAAAACAGCATACCATAGCAGTTGGAAGGGCCCTTGGACGTCTTCTAGTCCAGCCCTCTGCTCAAGCAGGAGACCCTATACCATTTCAGACAAATGGCTGTGCAATCTCTTCTTAAAAACAAGTGTTGGAACACCCAAAAGCTCCAGTGATGAAGCACCCACAGCTTTTGAAGGCAAGCTGCTGTGATTGGTTTCCTACCGAGTCTACAACCCAGCATTCCCTGCCATAATCTAGGTTCTTTGGTCCAGCTCTCACCAATTCAAATATTCATTGTTTCCTCTTCTTCCAAAACAAGAGACAAGACACCAAGTCTGCTTGGCTTGAGCAGAGAGCTCACCGCCTTCAGCTGCAGATCCATCCTGCTCTTCTGCGCCTCCGACAGTTATTTTATGTATAAATAAATCTCCAGGAAAGATGGACACCTTAATCAATTTATTCAGCTTCATCTGGCAGCCCAATTAGGGTGATTCTGGCAGCTCAGAGAAATAAAACCCCAAATGCAAAACTCCAACGAACCTCGAACCTTCTGGTGACAATGATCAAACCAACCAATTGATAGACTCTGTATCCCTCTGGGGTTTCCAGGACAATTCACAAAACCAGGTCTTATGGTCTTTTTGAGGGTGGGGGCCCAATCCTATCTCTGCAGTGTCTGTGGAGTTTCTCAGTCATCCAGGTCACAGCTGTCCCAAAGGTGCTTCTCTTCAAGAGGTAACTGGACTTTCTTCTTTTTCTTTGAAGAGGTTTCGCTTCTCAACCAACAAGCTTCTTCAGCTCTGACTCTGAATCAGAATAGAGCTGGAAGGGACCTCGGAGGTCTTCTAGCCCAGCTCCCTGTTCAGCCCAGCTCCCTGTTCAAACAGGAGATCCTACACCATTTCATACAAGTCTCTTTTTAAAAACCTCCAGTGATGAAGCAACTGCAGCTTCCATTAGCTAATTGTCCTCAGTTAGGAAGTTTCTCCTTAATTCCAGGTTGCTTCTTTCCTTGATAGCTGGCTGGAGAATTCTGGGAATTGAAGTCCACGAGTCTTAAAGTTGCCAAGTTTAGAGACCTCTGTACCACAGGGATGAACCAACCATGGAGAAGACAATCTGGGTCCCACCAGATGGACCTCCTCAGTGGAGGAGCCTCACAACATCCCCTGCCTCCTCATTCTGCTAGGTTGGTAGATGTAACTGGGGCCCTTCAAAGAACCTGACCTTAAGCCATAGAGGGCTTTGAAGGGGATAACCAGTATCTTGAGATGGATCCAGAAGCACACCAGCAGCCAATAAGCATTGCTTCTGGAGAGGTTTTGAAATTATCAAGAAAAATCAGTAAGTATACTTACTGATTAAGGCCCAGTAGGGCCTTGCACCCCACACTGTTTCAGGATTGGCAATACAAAAATAATTTTCACTAATCATATGAACAGGGCCTTGCAAAATAATCCTTTATTATGTTCACAAATAAGTTTTGATGGTCCATCCATTAGATCAGGGGTCTTCAAACGTGACAGCTTGAAGACTTGCAGACTTCAACTCCCAGAATTCCTCCTCCAGTCATGTTAGCTCAGGAATTCTGGGAGTTGAAGTCCCACAAGTCTTACACTTGCCAAGTTTGGAGACCTTTGCATTAGATAGATGGAATGCAATCCTAAATTGTATCCATAGGTAGTCCTCGATTTTCATTCAGTGACCCTTCAAAATTACAACAGCACTGTGAAAAAAGTGACTTATGACCGTTTTTCACACTTATGAACATTGCAGCATTCCCCGTGGTCACAATCAAAATTCAGATGCTTGGCAACTGGCATGTACTTATGACCGTTGCAGTGTCCGAAGGTCACGTGATTCCCTTTTGTGACCTGGCAAGCAAAGTCAAGTGGGGAGCCACTTTACAACCCTGTTACTAATTTAACAAATGCAGTGATTCACTTCACAATGGTGGCAAGAAAGGTTGTAAAATGTGGTAAAACTCACTTAACAACTGTCTCTCCTAGCAACAGAAATTTTGGGCTCAACAGTGGTCATAAGTCAAGGACTACCTGTATAAGGTACATCTCTGTTATTCTGTATTCCGTTTAATTTTTCCTTCAGGCTTTATCAGCCTTCAAGACTCCTTTCCTTTCTGGTGCATCTTTTGGCTGCCATAGTAACGGGGGAATGTGATGAAATAATTGGGCTTTGTGGGGATGGGAAATGTGCTGGAGGTTTTAGAGAATTAACTGTATAACTTGGGGAAAAACTTTATTGTTTACGCTTAGTTGCTTGCTTACTGCACAACTGCAACTCTTTATCAAACCAGGCCAAGGTCAACGGGCAGATGTCTGCATCGCCACCTGAACATGCTCTACATGACATTATACACATCTTCGATTGGATGGACTGTTTGAACTATGATGGATGGGAACGTTGCCACCACTTTGTATATGTGTTTTTCACGGATAAATCCTCAGATCTAGAATTCCTTTGATGCTACCACTTGATTTCCTATAAAAGTTCCTTTTCTCTATATTAATGGAGTATATATAACAGTGTCTTTCTTGGATTTTGAATGGAGCACCATCTGACACTGGCGCTAATCCCTTATATATTATGTCAACAGAATTGGAAGGGACCTTGGAGGTCTTCTAGTTCAACCCCCTGCCCAGGCAGGAAACCCTATATCATTTCAGACATATGGTTGTCCAATCTCTTCTTAAAAACTTCCAGCGTTGGAGCATTTACAATTTTGGAGGCAAGTTGTTCCACTGATTAATTGTTCTCGCTATCAGGAAATTTCTCCTTAGTTCTGTCTAAGTTGCTTCTCTCCTTGCTTAGTTTCCACCCGTTGCTTCTTGTCATGTCATCTGACCCTTTTCAAAGAAGAAAGAAAATGGTGTGACTGAAAAAAGAGAGAGATGCAAACACAGCCTTTGTCACCAAAGGCTACCTTGCAAAATGAGCTTTTTCCCTGTCCCAAACAAGCCACATTGTTAGACAAGGCTGGGGAGCAGCTGGCATCTGGGGGATTTCAAATTGCTAGCTGTTCTCTATTGAGGTCTTCATGCTTCAAGGCCTAGTACACCTGTCTCCTATTGCTCCTGCCCATCCTTTAAGCCTCAACAAGGCTGGCATGCTCCAGATGCTACGATGAAAAGAATGCTATTTTGGGCCCTCAAGATACTCTTTCTCCATAGCTTCCTCTGTCTTTGAGAACATCATCATTGTGCCACACCTCCATCAATTGGTGAGAGAAAGCTTGGTCTTAAGATATCAGACTAGAACAGGAGTTCCAGTCTATGTGTATATGAAGACTCAATCATCCAGGCCAAAAGTATCTAAAAAGATTAAATCAAGGCAACTGCTCTGAAGTTTATTAAACTGAAACATTTCGTTACTCATCCAAGTATTTTCATTTCGACTGCAGTTACTTGGATGAGTAACAAAACGTCTCAGTTTCATAAACTTTGGGCCAGTTGCCTTGATTTAACTTTTTTAGATGAGTTCTAGCCCCACCTCAAGCGTCATCACTTGAGACTTTCAAGAAGAGATTGGACTGCCATTTATTAGAAATGGTTTCCAGCTTGGGCAGGGGGTTGGACTAGATGACCTACAAGGTCCCTTCCAATTCTGATGATCTGTGATCTGTTATCTTAGGCATGAAAGCCGGCTGGGTGAATGGGCTACTCACCAGGAAATGCTGCATCTAGTCCTGCCTTTGGCAAGAAAGCTGGGCAGGTAAATTATGACCAGTCACCAGGTGATTTAGAGTTCTAATCCTGCCTTAAGTATGAAAGCTGGCTGGGGGACTTTGAGTCAACCCCCAGGGGATGGTAAGTTCTAGTTTTGTCTTTGGCAAGAAAGCCAACTGGGTGACTTTGGGACAATCACCAGGAAATGGTGAATTCTACCATGTTTCTCACATAATAAGGCCGGGCCTTATTTTTTTTTTTGACCCCTGAAAAAACAGCTAGGCCATCTTTTCGGGGGTGACTTAATTTCCTCCCCCACCAAGAGCGGCCCACCAAGAGACTTTAGGGCAGTCTCTTTCCGG
>BHFT01065207.1:0-19864 GCA_004320025.1 Laticauda laticaudata | reverse complement strand
AGATGGAAATTAGCATGATTACTGAACAGCAAATCTTAGTGGTATTTACATTGAAGGAAAAAAAAAGGCCAGTTAGAATACATCACACGGGTTACTACTAAAAGGCCCACAATCTTTATTTTATACCCCTTTTTCCCCTTTCCATAGTGTATATTTTGAAAAAATCATGGTCTGGAAGGGACTCCACTGGTTCAGCGAACTGGCCGACGCGGATAGCCCAAGAATAGTTTTTGTAGAAAAGGACACAAGCCCGGCAGTGTTGACTCTTGCTACATGTGGAGAAAAATGTTTCCATCCGTTGTTATCCGCTCTCCAAAGGTCGGGCAAAAATTTACCGGCATAACCAATGACTCAGCAGCGGAACAACACGGAAAAGGAACCCAGACCAGGGGTGGGAGGACGTAGGGCGGATGGAAAGCGGGAGGTTAGGTTGGCTCCACGGAAGCCTAGACAGATTGGAAGCGTGTTTGGTAAAGCGGGATGGCACTTCCGTGTCCCAAGGCTTTTCCGGGTTGGGGGAATGCATTAGTGTGCAAAAGTCAAGAAAATTGCCAGGAATAACCGTGATAAAAAGAGTGGATACAGAGGGCTGAAACGCCGAGCAGATTGAAGCGGGAACAAGTACCTGTTCCCAGAACAGTGGATTGCAACAGCATCAAATGCATATCCAGAGACGGGGATTTTGAAGCGGCCTGTGCAGCCTAGTGGGATGGTAACCTAGGACGAACTCCTAGCGTTGACCACCGTTAGTCTCCGTAGGCCTAATGCCTAGCGGATAAGTGAACTAGCTGGGATATATGCCTTCGCTTAGCCGTTCAACTGCGCAAAATTGGCAGGAAAATGAGGATTGCGTAAATATGCGCTTCAGCCCCGTGATATAAAAAGAGGAATCGCAGAGCTAACCAAGTCTCAGGTGCACCATTTTCAGGAGGAAAGGAGCCTGCTTCCGAGTACACAGCTTCTCCAAGCCAGGCCAGCCAGAGCCAGCAACCCAACAAATCAACTACTTGGGGAAGAAACGTGGCAAGCCTCTGCATCTGGCCTGCCTGTTAATTCTTTAGATGGACTTTTGGAAAGCAAGAGGCGGACAGGCCACCCTCGCGCACCCGCTGGCGCCTCACTCTGCTTCTGCGTGGGAGGGGCTTCTTGCAAAGCTCCAGAATTCGGCTATTTCTTGGGGCTGGGCGTTCTGCTGAGTCTGCACTCTCTGCAGTTTTGGTTCGCTTCCCCTCGTTGGTTGCTATACCTCTGCTGTATTGCATGGGTTTTCATGGTGGTGGTGCTTACTGGTGGTTGCTTTTACTCTTGCTGGCAACTGCTCCTTGCGTGCTTGGGCTTAGTTATATCCCAAATTATTGTGTTCCCTGAGCTTCAGGAGTTCTATATAAAGTCCATAAAAAATCTACTGGACAGGGTGCTGAGGGCCCAGCTACTGTGAGGAGGCCTGGTGTCTTCCTTGCCTTCATTTACTGAGGTTTGCAAATATGACAGCTGACATGCTTTCAATGTCTTTTGAGGGAAGGCCACCAAAATTATTCTTATGAAGTGTAAAAATTTCCAAACTGAAATGATCCTGCCTGTGGCTCATGCTAGCCCATATATACTGGAAGGCACGTATAGTTGGCGCCCATAGCCAACAAGCAGTATTCATAAATGGAACAATTTTTAATGGGGGTTTTTTTTTTCTGCTGGGGCTTACTCTGCTGGCGCCTGCTCCTGGTACTCCTGGTGCTTGGCTGCTGCTGCTGGTTGGTGTGGAGGAGCAGCCCCTTACAACCTCCGAAGCCTTTTGATGAGGGCCCAATGGGTCCCTGGCCAAAGGGAGGAAGAGTGCAGAGACGCGAGAACGGGAGAAGGATGGCAATACAACATAGAAAGAGGATACATGAGGATTGAGGTTGCTGTTGCAGTGGCTGAGAGAGAACGAGTAAATCTATGGCGGAAGTGGACAAGCAGGCTCTACAGAGACACCAAAAGGAAGCAGGCTGCTTGGGAAGAGAGAAGGCTGGAAATGCCTGGGTGCTATCACTGCGGAGGTGCTCCTCGGTCTGGTGACAAGCACATGCACAACCTGGTACGGGAAGCTGCACCTCAAAGAAATCTGGCCAGGGCTGTCAGTGCAAAGCTACGGACAGAGAGACCTACTGAGGCCCAAGGCAAGCTTCTTTGGTAGGTTGAGATCTGCACCGAGGAGCAGCCCCTCTCACAAACCCTCTCCTCTCAGGGCAGCGCGAAGCCAGTTCTCTCTGGCAGAGAGTCAGCTCCATGTCTCAGGCAGGTATCTGGAGTGGTGCCACGACGGGGCGCCCCCCGACAGCGGTCTAACCCGTGGCAGAGCGCGGTGGAGACCCCCTGACGCTAGTGGGAGAATAGGAGACGGCACTTCCACCACAGCCAACCCGACATTTCCACCCCAAGCTCCCACTCCCACGAAAGCAGAGAGGCAAACCGAGGGACAGAGCCACACTGTCCTGCTGGAGATAGAGACACCATCAGGAAGCAGCGTAGATCTCCTCTCAGCTGGTACACCCACCGACGCCTCCAATCCTCCCAACTTGAAAGCCCTTCCTCACCTGTCAACCCAGACCTTCATGAGACATGGCGGAACCCCAGTACAAGGTGCGTGAAGGACAGGATCACCGATCTTCTTCACAATCCTCCAGACCGAAGCTGAAACCAGCTCCCACCGCAGTCCGCGTCTGCTCTCCACCCCAGGTGATGTCACTGCGCCTTCCAAGGCTTTCCACAGGCCCTCTTCCTACCAAGGCTATACGGCTACCAGGAGATCCAGCAGCAACAGTAGCAGCCCCTTGTCCCAGTCCAGGCCACATGTACATTCGGACCCACCGGTGCCACTGAATGCCACTGATGCCACCCACTCGCCACTGATTGCGACCACGCCACAGTGCCACCCATGCCACAGAATGCCACCCATGCACGCCTCTCACCAGCTGCAGACCCAGTACAGCCCCACTACACTGTTCCTATCCTCCACCCACAGCCAAGCCCGAGCTCCTCATGTACATCTGTCATTGGGTATTGGAGCTGACACCCACGTCATGGAGGAAGGGACTCATTCAACAGTCACGGAGCTGAGCCAGCTGTCAGACTTCCTCAACATAACCGTCCCCTGTTATCCTCTCGGGGGGCCAGGATACCCCAGTGGCGCTTCAGACCAGCACTCCAGCAGCAGCCACCTCCAACAGAACCACCTGGACCCTTCACCCCTTGAGACATGGGGCACACCTCCCGAGTGACCAATGAAGAAGTGCAGAGACTGGGTGGCTACCTGTTGACTATTATTTTGCTTTGGACACTTTGACTTGGTTCATTTTAATCTTATTACAGCTTGTATTAAAGAAAGATTATCTTTGCTAAACACACTTGGCTTCATTTTATTTTATTAAATAAATCTTTGGTGGAAACTTAGAAATTGGTTTAAGCCTGTTTCAGCTGTGGGATGGTTAAGGATAGCAGTGGGATGGGCAAGGATACCTTGTGGGATGGGTAATAGGTGTGGGATAGATAAACCTACATGCAAGCATAGTGGGACTGTAATGGTCCACCCTCACAGCTGCCACCCAATGGCCCTTGTTATCAATAATAATGTAATATTCATCCACACATATCAACATTAACAAAAAACTCTTTATGTAATTGCCCTGTTCATTCTTAGGGCCCACCCAACATACATGGCCCAATCTCATCAGTGTGGATGAGACGGCTGAAGAGCATACCATTAATCATACTATCATCCTGTTCTTGCCCACTCCCCTGCTCCAGCTGGGGAGTTGCACCAAGTTGTCTCAGGAGGTTGCGTGCTTCTTCCGCTTCATTTGAGCGCTCTGTTGGGGCCTTTGCCACATCCTCAAGTGTCTATAAGGTTTTGCCCGTTGCCTCCATTCCCAGGCTCCCATGTCCCCATTGCCTGTTGAGTCCATGAGAGCCTGTTCTGCAAAACTGGGTAGCGGGTGTGCATGAGATTGTGCAGGATCAGCAAGCTTCCATGATCCTCTCAACGGTTCTGTGGGCGATGCTGCAGGTGGGAGAAGTTACCTGGAACCTCTGTTGGCCTAGGATGCCAAGGCGTTCTCCCACCAACCCAGCCTTGCCCTGGCACTAAGCCTGTAGTTGAAGATCCTCGTCTATCACGGTGAGGCATCTGGAAATGTAGGGCTTTCATGAGGTAGGTTCTAGAGGGAGAAGCGTCATCCCCCACGATGAAAGTAGGGGCACATTGCGTGTCGTTTGGCAGGGGTCTGGATCTGGTAAAGCCCATGATAGGTTGCGTTCCAGCCCTCCTTGAGGTCCACTGGCATTGTATATCTTGGCATCTGAAAGCTGACCCGTTGCCTGAAGCATCGATGTACATTGAACTTGTAAGTCAGCATCGACCATAGGTGAAGAGGAGAATGCTGAAGAAGCCCTTGTAGTTGAAATTAAGTGGACCCTGGACTTGGCTTGGAGCTTGCAGGCCATGGCTTGCCATCTATGGCTCCAACGGTGTGGGGGAAGCTTCCACTCTGATATCCACTGAGCTCTGCAACTGTTCTTCCATCCTTTCTTCAGTGGGAGGGGCACTGGAGGGAGCTCCCCATCAGTATTCTTTCGATGATGGCCTGCACCGACTCTCTGACCACAACACTCATGATGCTTGATGTGTGTGTGGCACCCTTCCAGCCGTACTGTATGCTCCTGTAGGTGGTCCCTGAGACGCAGGTGTTGCAGAGTCAGTGCACCTTGGAGCCCAGGTCCAGCTGGCCCGGAAGTTGGTGCTCTGCTTTGGTCAACCTGGGTCTCAGCCGCTCCATCAACTTTCATCAAACATGGCTGGAGGATCCTCATGAAGTTTCTGAATGCATCGAGTGTCTTCGTTTAAACTGAGCTCCACCATCAGCTTTTTGTTAACAGTCCCGTACTCTGCTCTTCTCCCGATCCATCTTCGACAACCCGGACACTTCTTGGCCACCTCCCTTTTCTTTCCCGTAGAACAGTTGAAAGAGCTGTAAGATGGCTTCGCACTGTTGCAGAACGATGTGGCTACCAAAAGGAGTGTGTTACGATCCATCGTGGACATCAATGGATGCTGTGAAAGAGCAAGAGCCAGATGGGAGCTGCAGAAGGTTTCGCCAACAGCAAGGGCTCTGGACTGAAAGAGTGAGATCCAGGTGAGTTTGCTCCCCCTTTTTATAGCAATATAGGTTGTTCCACTATGTGTCCTTTTGCATCCTCTAGGGCATCCCTTGACATCCTTAATTATCCGAGATAGGTCCCTCTGTGAATGTTTTTTCCGTTTTAATGCTTTGTATGCGAGCTGCATCCGCTTTCCATCCTTTTCTCCGATCGTGCTACTAATGCTTGTGATCCTTCCGCGTCCGTGTTCGCTTCCTACTTGTCCGCCTTTCTGCTGAGTTGGATTGAGTTTCACGAGATGCGCAGGCGGATGCCTAGCGGATATAGCGATGTGTAACGGATGACAATGGATGTAGAACGGTGTTCTCCTGTATTGTTGGCGGGATGCAGAACGGACGCGTTGGATACATTTCCGCCTCGAGTTTGACCCAACGTCAAATGTCCAAGTTTGAGCAGCTCCAAAACTTTTGAGCAGATTGAACCTCAGTCGACAGATGCTGGTCGGATAGAGAGGATGAAAAACGGACGCAGTGAGTACAGAACGATGAATTCACCGTGTAACCAACGGATGGCAAGTGTTTCTCTCCGTTTTACATCCTCTTTCCATCCGTTGGTGCAGTGTGACATGGGCTTTAACTCTACCACAAATCTTCAGTTTGGTCATGGCTTGTCCCAAGAATTCTAGGAATTATTGAGTGAGTTATTGAGAATTGAGGTATTGAAAATTCTCTTTGACATTCCTTTGTAATCACTCCAGTAGTTTTTAGAATAATTGTATAATTATGATTTAAGTTAAACTCTAGCATGACTTTATGCATGATGGTGTAATATGTTTTAAAATGGAAGATTTTTTAAAAATTAAATCAGTTAATATTGTAATTTTTTGAAAAAAAAATCAAGTTTATAGCCTGTATTATTTTAAATTGTGTTACTTTCGTTTCACAATCTTTTTTAACTCCAATGTGACACACTTTCCAGCAAGGTAACAAAAATTTATGGTCATTTAAAAAAAATCAACAATATATGGCAACAAGCCTCTAAGATAAAATATTTCAGATTAATTTACAATAATAAAATTCTGTCTATAATGATTGTGACATAAATGCATGTTTCAGAAATATTACTTTAAAAATCCTGCATTAAGAACCAGAATTTTAATATTACTATTCTATCTCCAATATTTCCATTCACGTTCCAACAAGATTTTCAAAGCAGCAAACATAATGTACTATTTAAAACTGTTAATTAATAAATTTGTATCAAGCAGTCGAAATCTCTGTAGACAGCAAAAATTAAAACATTAAATAAACTTTTCTATCAAGCAGATGTGTGGGGGTTTCAGCCACATGCTAGTAAAATCCTGTGAGTGTCTATATTATTAGATCTTATCTTTTTTTTATAATCTTTATTGAAACTTCAAAACATTAAAATACAAAATACAATATAGATATTTAAAATGAAGATATTATGTATATCACAATCATTTTGATAGTACTTACATTTCAAATATTATTCCAGTGCATATTTTATACTCCTAATTGTTCATATGTATGTATGTATATATGTATGCATGTATGTATACACACACGCACGCACATACGCACACACACACACACACACACATATATACACCTTTATCTTTCTAAACTATACATTCCTTATTTATTTGATTGCTTGTTTCTATTATTTATCCAAAGATACCAATTTTTTTCAAACTGTATAATAATCTGAGTCTTCTTCTTTTAGTTCTAATGTAAGTTTGTTCATTTCTGCACAATAAAAAATATTTTGGATTATTGAGTTCTGGTTAGGCTCCCTCACTGATGGACTGAATCCACGACCATCCATGGTTTCAGTTTCTGCTTGCCACTGGAGGGCCCTTATGTACCTGATTTGGGGCCGAAGCCACCCTGTAGAGGTGGCGGAGAAAGGAGAAAACACCAGCTGAATTGAGGAGAGCCGCATTTCCCCTCCTTGGTGAGGCATAAAACTCCCCTCCAAAGGCGGATACATCATGGCCAAAATGGCCATCCCAAAGAGGAAGATCTGACCAAACGATTGTGCAGGAGTAGAGAGAGGAGTACAGCTTGGGTGACCAGGCTAAGCAGGATTAACATCTGAATGCAAGGTACCCTGGAGCTAAAATACTTAAGAACTCTTAGGAAAAGATTTTTAAAGCTGTGGCACAAAAGTGGGGAGGGAAGATCTGAAAAAAGGGGGTGGAACATACGAAAGAGTACCTGATGCTGAAAGAAATTAATGTCAACTTTTAAAAGACTTTTAAAGAATAACAAAGTAAATGAAATGTTGCTACAATCAAATAGAGCCCCTGGAAAGTGAAGATGGAGTTTGGAACTTTGTAACAAAGAAAGAAGCAAGAAGAAACTCTTCTGGAATTGTTTGATGATTTTGGAAACTTTGGAAATTAATTCTGGAAAGCAATCTTATAAAATTTAGTTGTCTAAAAGTACTGGGAAGTGTTGAAAGATGGCAGAACTTTATTTGGAACTGAAAATGGAACTAAAAAATATGAAAGAATAATTGCAAGTGAAATGAGAATTATTTGGCTTTGTTCTGCAATCCCTGGAAATGGCGGTCTTGGGTTATGAGGATCAGCAAAAAGCTTCAGAGGAAGAAGACTTAAATAAAGGAAAGGTGATCTTTTTAAAAAAAATTGAGACAACGAGGTTTGAAACTCAAAAAGGGGGAAAGAGACTTAAAACTGGAGATTAGAGGAGGTGATCAGAAAAAGGAACAGCGTGAGAAATAAATATAAGGAAAGAGCAGAAGGGAGGATTATCGAAGGAAGCATTAAAGAGGGAGGGGGCAAAAATTGGAGTGAGAAAAAGAGGAGGAAAATAAAGGGGAAAAGTAACAAAAAACAAACAGGAAATAAAGAAATATGGGAAACAAGAATTAAAGGGAATAATTTAATTGATAGGCACAGAGATAATGGTTAAAATTATAACTAAAATAGAGGATTCTGCATGATGATAAGGGATTTTATAAATATTTTAGAAATAAGAAATTATGTAGAAAACAGGAAAATATATGTAATTAAAATGGAAAATGAAACAGGGATTGTTAATGGAATGTATGATAACAGGTAGATCAAATAAAAAACAAAAATATGTAAAATACAATTGAATTATATTAATATAAAGGATTTATAAAATGTGATTGAAATGAATTATGAGAAGGATTATAAGGGAATTAATACCAGATTTTTCTTTAGGATGAACTGAATTGATAGATTAATCTCTACCTTTTTATTTATTTTTTATTTCTTTTAAACTTAAAATTGATTTAGAAGTAATTTAAAGGGGAAGTACCATGCAGAATCTGTCTAAAAAGGGATTTATGTTATAATATAAATAGGTGATGGAAATTATAATTGTTTAATGGGATAATTTAGAAATAGAATATTTAAAAGGAATCAACTATAAGATATGAAGGTGACACACCCCTCCCCTCAGAAGCGCAAAGCACTCGACACTGTCTGACAGCCACCAAGCCTCCTCCCACCATGCTTCTCTTTCTCCTTGCCAGAAGTGCTCACATGCCCAGTGGGGAGGAGGAGGCTTGGCAGGAGCCAGAGGGGTGGTGAGCACTTTGCGGCTCCTGAGGGGAGGAGGTCTGCACTCTTCACTGTTGCTCGGCCTCCTCAACATGCAAAGGCAGGAGGCAACAGCCACAATACAGGTTTGCTAGGGAGACTGCAGGATTGCCCCACCTCCCTACCAGCCAGAGAGAGAAGACACACACATACACACACACACACACATACAGAGAGAGAGAGAGAGAGAGAAAGAGAAGGGGGGGAGAGAGAGAGAAGACACAGAGAGAGAAGGGAGAAAGAGAGGGGGAGAGGGAAAGAGACAAGACAGAGAGGGAAAGAGAGAGAAACACAGAAAGAGGGAAAGAGACCAGAGAGAGAGAGAGAAAAGGAGAAACAGAGGGAGGGAAAGGGAAGGGAGAAAAAGAGGGGAAGAGGGAGACAAGACACACAAACACACACACAGAGAGAAAGAGTGAAAGAGTGACTAGAGGGGGAGAAAGAGGGGGAAAAAAGACAAGACGGGGGAGAGAGACAAGACAGAGAGAGAGGGAGAAAGGAGAAAGGGGGAGGGGGAAAGAGAGACAAGACAGAGTGGGGAGAAAGGGAGAGAGGGAAAGAGACAAGACACAGAGAAGAGAGAGAAAGGGAGGGAGGGAAAGAGAGATGAGAGAGAGAGAGAGATCCTGATGATTTGTTTTCTGTGGAAAAAGTGTCCAAATGACTCTTAGAGTATTTAAGGTTGCAGAAACAGCTAGGTTCTTGAAGGGCCCCATCCCATCAGTGGGAGTTCAGGTGCTTAAGTGAGCACCATGCTGGATTCATATTAGTGGTAAAGTGATATTATGTCCAATTTTAATCTTTGTAATTTTAAAAATATTTTCTTTCTTTTCATAGGGGAGTTCAGCCCACTTATATTGACTGATAGCATATTTGTTTCTTCTTGCATTGTTTTCTTATATATATAGGTCTTATACTTCTGGTTTCTCTTATTTCTCTGAGTTCTTTTGCTGTTGCTACTTCTCACTCTGCCTGTTCTATTTTCACTCTTTATCTTTTTTATATACATTTTTTTATTTTTTTGTTTCTATAAACACATCATTGTGTGAACAGTGTGGTTCCAGTGTGCCTTACATTTTAAACCAAACATGACAATATTTTCACATTGGTATTATTAACTTTCTTACATAATTTGATATTAATACATATTATCAATCTTAATCATTCAATATTCTCATGTACTATTTTGTATCAATCTCTACATCCTTAACATCGGTTCTTACTATGTTACAGAACCCCTGATTATGACATTGAACATGCAACCAAGCTAAATACACTACTAACATGGGTAGCATCCTGCCCACATGCTTTTATCTTTCTTGGTGACTTCAATCTACCTCATATTAACTGTACCCTAAACAAATATACAACTGAACCCAGACATGTAACCTTCTACAATGCTCTAACAAATCAGGGACTGGAATAACGAATAACCAAAAATACTAGACTTAACAACTGCCTCGATCTCATCTTCTGCAATCGTTTGAATTCAATTTCTGGCATACAAATTAAAAATCCCTTTTCCATCAGTGACCACAACATGATTGACTTTTGTCTCAACATACGTCCACACAAAAATCATCACAATGATGGAATCACCAATTATAACTTCAAAAAAGGCAACTATGATCTTATAAAAACAACATCATCTCATCCCATTAATTGGCAATTTCTAATGCACTGGATGCAGTACTGTTGAAGTCCATTACAACATATTTTATATTAGAAAAGTCAAGAAGAGACATCAAGACTATAGTACGGCAATAACAACTCCCAAAACCAAGGAAAAAGCAGATTTACGCGATAAATTAAGGAAGCTTCAATCCAAAAAGAGATCAGCTTGGCGAAAAAAAGACAAATTCTGGTTTTTCCAAGCTTCAAAGGCCGGATACAAAAATTTATGCCGACCAAGATAAAAACCGAATGCACCAATTATCACATTAAACAAGAAAGAAAAACCAATGCAGCGGCAATTCACCTGCGGCTTTCTACAAATTTTATGCAATAAACTTAAAAGACTCAAGGTCCATCCCACCACCAGAAAGGACCTATGGTAAAGACTGTACAATGAACCTTTATAAAGAGCGCAATCTCTTTAACACATTCTTTTGGCTGCAGTAATTTGTAAACAGCAATGGGATCATGGCCCCCAGAATTTGCCTTAGTTAAACCAAAGACAACTAGCAATGATCTAATACATTATCAATTTTACAGAAGACATCTGTTGAAAAAGCAACTGCGGCAATCTAAAACCATCTCTATCTATTGGACCAGAATGGAATATGTGCCTACTTAAAAAAGCTATCCACTGCATAGTTTAACGCTCTAAGCATAATCTTTGAAAATCTTTCAGGCGCAGCTCCTTGCCAAAAACTATGGTGTCACAGCCACGGTTATTCCCCATCTTCAAAGGGGACCCAGTCGAGTTTGAAAATAAAGACCAATCTCTTTATGCTGTGTCACCTATAATAGTCCTGGAATCAATTTATTAATCCAATTCCATCATCCTCCCCTACTTTAGGAAACAATCTATCTCTAATAAACAATTTTGGTTTTAATGGAAAACTATCCTGTAATCTGCAAAGCTCTTACACTGCAAAAACATGGACGCACACAACTTGGATCGGGGCAAAGCAATAGACACAATCTACATAGAGCTTCTGTAAAGGACTTTGATTCAGTGGGTACATTGAAAAACATACTCCTAAAACTAAATTCTTAGGATCTTTGGACATCCTGCATTATTGGATAGAAGCACATTTCTGCTCAATAGACAACAACATGGTCAAAATTCCGGCGAGCGTTTCCCTATCAAATTCTGTACTTTGTCACAGTGGCGTGTCCCCCAAGCAGTGTTCTTAGGACCAACTTTTCATTACTCTACATAGAATGACCGTCTGTGATCATATCACGAAGCAACCTGTGTTCTTCTTCGCTGATGATATAAAGCCTTATTTCAAACATCCACAGGACATACTTGCTGACCTGTTCAAAAAAGAACCTTGAACTAATGTAATCCAGAGATGGTCAATACAAATGGCAACTTCAACATCCTCAACAGAAATAAATGCTCTTTCCTATCATATTGTGGCAAAAAAATTCAGAAAATAAAAATACAGCGCTGAATATAGTCAAGCCCGATTCAGTCATGGAGCGATCCGAACTCTGTCAAGGATCCTTGGCTAGTACTCACCTCTTCAAATGAACCTAAATGCTAGAGACACTGTCAAATTACATAGTTACATAGCCAAAAATGGTTAAGAGTTCGTTAACCTATCTTACATTAGCTTTTCTCTCTGCCGTAATAATCATACACTCAATAACTAGCAGCATGATCAAAATATTGCTAGACAATACTTGAAATACAGCGCTCATCAAGTCTGGAACCCACATTACTGTATCAGAGTATTAACACACAGTTGAGAAAAGCCCACAAAATTATTTCACAAGAATAGTTCTCCCCTCCGTCTACTTCGTTTGCCAGAATACTCTATGCCAGCCAGGACTCGCAAATTCTAGACGCTAGAAAACCCTGCGAATTATGCCAACCTTCAGTCCAATCTAAAGGATACCGGGGATATAATAATCACTTGCCATTGCAATGTTCTACCTGTCAATGCAATACTTCACTTTCAACCAATAACAACCACTAGAGCAAACCGATAACTACAAACTCAAGGTTAAATCGCGACCAAAGTTGATCTTCATGGAAAATACACGACTTCAGCCAACAGAGCTGGTCAATGTTTGGAACTACACCTACCTGACTGCTGTTTGCGTTTTTTCCTCAAACCTACAAAAACGTTAATCTTAGACTGTCTACTATTGACCTCACCCCTTTCCTAAGAGGTCTGTAGGGGGCATGCATAAGTGCACCAACGTGCCTACCGTCCCTATCCTATTGTTTCTTTTATATATATTTTTTTCCTTATATGTATCCATGCATTCATAACTATGTTTTTACTTATACCTATTATCTTGTAAGCAACTGACAAATAAAAATAAATAAATAAATAAAATATTTAAGTCCCATAAATAAAATTCTAACTCATCTTCTTCTAGCATCTTTCAAAATTCTTATCATTTTTCAAGTCCAGTGGTAGTTTTTATGAAATAACACCAATAAATCTCTTATACTTCCAATTTAAAACAGGAATCCACAATGTCTTTTTCAATTTTTAAATGTTTATTCAGTTGCATTTATAATTTCAGTGAATCCATCTCAGTTGTTTCCAGAGGGATTTCTTTGTCATCAATAATAAGTTCTAGTTCCAGTAAAGAGTTCAAAATTTCAAGCACTTCATTGGCCAATAAATCAAATATTTCCTTTAAAGTAGTCAGGTTTCCTCCTTAAATTCAGAGGAGAAAAAGTCCCCCATCCAATAACTGGGGAAAACCATCAAGACACCTATAAGGGACCCTGTCTATTGTGGTCAGATTTCACGATGGCTGTTATGTGAAGTATCCACGTGATCATCTCACTTACGACCTCCCACCCAACCTTCTTGAGGGGGCCTTGAAAATCCTAGGGCAGGCCCTTCCGTATATTTCCCAGGGCCTTCCTCTTCCCCTAAGACATCCCATTTTGTTTCCCACCCAAGGGGTCCACAGTTTAATGCAGCTGTCCAGAAAATGGTTGCTTACAGCATCACACCATGTGGCCCAGAAATATAAAGGCCTGCTCTGCTTCCCTAATGTAACTCCAGAAAGCTCTGGATTAGTTCTCTCCAAAGCTTGTATTAAAGAAACAGAGCAGATTTCTTCATTCCTGAGCCATGTGGCATGGTCTTGGAAATAGCCACCATCTTCAGAGTGATCACAGTTCAATGTAACTACCCAGAAAATGGGGGCTATGTAAGATTTCCAGATCTGACATAAATCAGAATTACACCACATAATATTGGAAATTAGAAACAGCCCCCAAAAGTCACATCCACAACAGGAATAAATCAACCTTGCCTGGAGTCATCAATTTCCACCTCCAGATTTCAGCAGGAACAGCTTCTGTTCCCACAGGAAGGAAAGTCACCTAGCCAAAACAATCCTCACTATCTAACCACTCCTCCCACCTTAAGAATGTGACGAGCCCGAAACCTACCCCACCATTACCAGCAAAGAGAAAGAAAGAAAGAAAAGGAATAAATGATTAGAATATAGGGCTAAATAAAATGGCTACACATATGTCAATTTCGGGCTCGACAGGCTACCCCCCCCCCCAATCGAAAAGANACCCCCCCCCCCAATCGAAAAGAAACTCCTGCAATAATATAGAATACACAAAAATTGCAATTAGGTTAACCTCTGTCACCCACAGGATTCACTTTGGGTTTGTGTGGATATTTTTCATGGAATTTTTTTCACCAATCTATCAGCATTAATTTTCCAGCTATTTACCCAAGTTGCATCTAAAATAGGGTACTCTATCCAATAAATTAAATAGTGTAATTTCCCCTTGAAAATCCTAGAGTCCAATATTTTTTAATGTCATAATGTTCATGCCTTGCAATGACCATAGCCTTTGGAGCCGCACAGTCTGCTGGCCATTTGAGGAAGTAACAAACAGCTTTAAAAAATAATGTGAAAAACCGGAAGTTAGAGAATTTAAATTTGACACTCACTCTGTTTATTACTTTAATTATCTGAAAAAGTCCTATTAATTTTGGACTCAGTTTTCTAGAAGATAACTGTAACTTCAAATATTTAGTTGACAAATAAACCTTATCTCCCACTTTGAATTTTGGTTGCTGTGGGTGATGTTTGTCAGCTTGCTTCTTATGGATTTGTGCTGCCTTATTCAAAGCCTTTTTAATATTTTCCCAGGACTCCATTCATGTATTGACATGGATGGGGAGAGGGGGAAATCCCTTGGCAATTCACGCATGAGGATGAATTCCATCCCAGTATTTATCTGGAAAGGGTTAGCCCAGTACTGCTATGTACAGCATTATTATAAGCAACCTCCACAAATGGCAGTAAATCAGCCCAGATGGATTGTTGGTAATTTACATAACATCTTAGATATTGACCAATAACCTGGTTAATTTTTTCAGACAGTCCATTCATTTTAGGATGAAATCCAGAGTTTAACCCTTGAGAGGATCCAATAGTTTTATAAACTCCCTCCAGAATTTTGAAGTAAACTAAATCCCTCTGTCTGAAATTATCCTGCAAGGTATTCCATGTCATTTATATATATGATTAACAAACATTTTGGACAATTTCCTGGCTGATGGTAATCCTGGACATGCAACAAAATGAGCTTGTTTTGAAAATGAATCCACAACAGTCCAAATGACTGTATTTCCCCCCCACTTTCAGGTAAATCTATTATAAAATCCATTCCTATCTCCTCTCAAGGTCGGAATGGTTCTGACACAGGTTGCAAAAGTCCTGGAGGTTTTTCTACTCTGATTTTATCATAGCACAAGTGGCACAACTCTTTACATAGTCCTCAATGTCATGCTTCATTTTGGGCCACCAAAACTGACATCTGGCCAAATGTGGGGTTTTTAAATAACCAAAATGTCTTGCTTGCTTTGAGTTATGGCTTTTCTGAAGTACATGAAAGTGTAAATTTTGGGGGACATGTAACTTTGACCGCTTCCATGCTACACCATTCCTTATAATTAATAGACCCTTATTTTCCTGATACTAAGAATCTGCACTTAATTCGTTTTGTAACTTTCTGTCATTTCTGATTTGTCTTTCATCTTTTGGGCTTGTGCCCGAGTAATCACTTGAACTGTCTCCTAGGGGGAAAGTGGAATAATTGTGTGAATTACTTCTTCCAGCTTCCTGTCAAATTGGGGTTTCCTAGATGGCACATCTGCTAGTAGATTCCCCACCACCACTGGAAGGTACTTCAATTGGAAATTGACTCTTTTGAAGTATTGTGTCTATCTGACTTGTTTAGGAGAGAGTTTCCTGGTGTTTTTAGAGCTTCTAAATTTTTGTGGTCTGTCCACACCTTGAAAGGATTGATGCTTCCTTCTAAAAACTGTCTCCATGTTAGTAGAGCCTAACTTCTCCCATACAGCCCACCTTCTTTCAGTATTTGTGAGTTTTTTGGGGATATATATGCACATAGTTGCAGGTCTCCTTTCTCATTTTTATTGGAGGAGTACAGCTGCCACTGCTATGTCACTAGCATCAGCTTGCACTACAAAAGGCAGTTCTAGCTCAGGGTGTCTTAAAATGGGTTCCTGTGCAAAATGCTTTTTTAACAATTCAAAGGCTTTTTGGCATTCTAGAGTCCATTTCAGAGGTTGGCCAGGTTTTGGCTTGGTTGCCCCCCGCTCTTGTTTTTAATAGCTCTGTCACTGGTAGTGTGATCTCAGCAAATGAGGGGATAAATTGCTGGTAAAAGTTCGCAAATCCCAGGCAGCTTTGCAGCTGTTTCTGGGTTTGGGGGGGTGCCAGTCTAGTACTGCTTTCACTTTTGCCGGATCCATTTCTATCCCGATTTGAAATGCAGTAGCCAAGATAACCTAGTGACTCTTTATGGAATTTGCACTTAGAAAATATCACATACAGCTTTGCCTCCAACAGTTTTCTTAATACTTTTCTCACTAACTTGATGTATTCTTCTAAAGTTTTGTTATAAATAAGAATATCATCAAATTAAACAAGGACCCCTTTATACAAATGTTCATGTAGTACTTCATTTATCAACTGCATGAAAACTCTTGGGGCTCCTTGCAATCCAAATGGCATTACTCTGAATTGAAAGCTGCCTAAGGAGCAGTTGAAAGCAGTCTTCCATTCATCTTCTTCTCTGATGAGGATTTGGTAATGTGCTTCATGGAGATATAATTTAGTAAACACTTTCTCTTTTGCTAAGTGTCCTAACCTGTCTTTCATGAGCAGTAGGGGATAAGTGTGAATATACACAGCGTTGATTCCTTTAAAATCCATGCATAATATAACGCCCCCCATCTTTTTTTCTTTAAATAGCATGGGGGCTGCCATTCTAGACTTTGCAAGTTGTATGGAACCTCTGGCTAGATTTGAGTCTATATAGTCTCATTTCTTTAGGTGTCTTAGAGTACATCTTTGGTTTTGGTAATTTCATCCCTTCTATAAAGGGATAATTTCACCCTTCTATGGTGCAGTCATTGTAGAGATGGAGTGGTGGTAGCACATTGAATTCCTCCTCACTGAAAACCTCAGCTAGGTCACGGTATTGGATTGAGATTTGAGGGATCCCTGGCGGTTGCTCAGCCAATGCCGCTGTTGGATCTTCATGGCTCTCCCGTAATCCTGAGTTGTCAATTTGGTTGTTGTCTTGTTCAAGAGGTAGCTCGGGACCGAGTGCTAATTTAATTCTCCTACATTCACCCTCCCAGCTTATAATTGGGTGCCATTTGTCTAGCCAGGTGAGACCCAGGTTTACTCACTGAGTCATTTTTGGCACTACTATGAACCAGATTCACTCCCAATGCTTCCCTATAGTTAATTTTACTTTTTCAGTGATGTGCATGGCCAGACTTCCGCCTATCATGTATCCATCCAGTTACTGGAATCGAATGGGGACAGTTAATGCTTGAGTCTCTATGCTTAGGCTATGCACATACTCAGGACTAATAAGGCATCGCAAACTGCTGATGTCAATAATAATGTCTATGGGTTCTTCTACGTCTGTGCAGTAACAGTCAATGTCCCTTCAATTTTAAAGGGTCAGAAAGGCTTACCACCAGGCCCTGTTTTTCGCTGTCTGCATCCTGAATAATGGGTAATCCTGCTGTGGGTTGCTGGGGATAGGGACCTCAATGGCTTGGCACACAAATTTGCTTTTCTCCGATGGTTTTCTTGGTGCTTTTTTCCCTTTAGGGGGAGTGGGTACTCTCACTTGCGGTAATGGGGCCAGCGCTAAGCACTCTGAAGCATGGTGCCCTTGCTGGCCACACAGAAGTACTTTATAGAAGTCAGGGCAGCTGCTGTTTGATGTCTTTTGCTGTGGCTGGTACTGAGTATTGTGTGAATTGTCTTCTGGATTGTTTCTCAATGTTGCTTCTTCTACACTGTCTGAGCATGTTATCCTTTGCTATGGCAATTCAACACCTGGAGCTCTCTCAGGTAGTCTCCCACGATGTTTAATTCAGGAGCACCTTCATCATTGATCTGGGTGAACCATTTGGATGCCTCCTCCTCCAGATTGTCCCCTAGGAATTGTATGAGTTGGGCATCATCATGGAATTCATCTCTATGCCTTGTGATGTAAGACTATTCAGGAAAAACACAAGTTTGCTTGAGGTTCCATCAAACATGGTTTTAAAAGGTGTTGGGGTGTTTGTGCATGGAGCTGGCTACGGCATCAGAGGTGGGATTGCAGTAGGGCTGGTATAATTTGAGCTTGGTCTTGAACCCATCCTCTGCCTGGGTAAAATGCCCATCCTGGAGGGATTTGGTCAGCCAGAGGCAGACAAGGAGGGGGAGAACTCGTTCCTCAATGGATTCTTTGTGGACTCCCCCTTCTTCTCGCTCCTCTCTGTTCCACTCTCGGGAATGAACGGTGCAATGGTGGTAGATCTCCAGCAGCAGTAGATTGCCCTCTTTTGGGAGGAGATAAATCTCCCAACTGGGTTAGACCAAAAGTTGACAGGCTGGAAGCACATGTTGCTTGATCTCTCTGGGTGGTCATTTGCCTCACTTTTGGGCCTCTGCCTTCATGTCCGATGACAAGTTGCTCCATCTGGTCAAGTACGTCTTCAAAGGTCTGGTTAAACATTACCATTTGGTACTGCCATTCATCTGGCTCATTGTGATCTGCCATGGGTCCAGTTGCTGCTCTCCACAAGATCATGGCTCAAGACTCTGGCTGCAGTTAACGGGTAATTGATGAGTGGGTCAGGAAGGCTTGATTGGCCAATCAGGTCCCTTTCCATCCATTGAATACCAGTGCTTGCAGACCATTCATCTGGGGATTTCGGGTGAGCTCCCATCTGGTGCGTGATATCTCCATGATTGCAGTCACTCAGATTATTTCCTGGGGAACCGTTGGGGGGCTGGCTGGCAACTTCACACAGCCCCCCCGAGTTTGCATTCACATTCCAGTACCCCCAGGTTCCATCCTTCTGCCATCTTCCCTGAGTCTTTGCTGTTGCCCAGTGCTCCGGGTAAACAGCCAGGGCTCAGGATTCTGAATAGCAATCCTTGTTCGGGATTAGGTTGTGGGGATCCAGAATAATGTCAGGTTTCCAAGTGATGAAATCCATTTAAAAAGAAATGAGCAAAGTCCATTTTCCAAAACAAATATCTTTTATTTAGGTAATAGCAATAGCAATAGCATTTAGACTTATATAACACTTTATAATGCTTTACATTATAAAGCCCACTCTAAGTGGTTTTACAGAGTCAGCATATTGCCCCAACAATTTGGGTCCTCATTTTACCCACATCAGAAGGATGGAAGGCTGAGTCAATCTTGAGCCTGGGGACATTTGATCTGCCAAATTGCAGGCAGCTGGTTACAGCAGAAGTTGCTTGCAGTACTGCACTCTAGCCAATGTGCCACCAAGCATCAAATTGGCAAATTTTCTTGTATTCTGAATCTGACACAAACCAGAATTATAGCACATAATGTTGGAAATTAGAAACACCCACAAAAGTCACATTCCCCAATAGCAATAAATCAACCTTGCCTGGTGTCATCAATCTCCACCTCCAGGTCTCAGCAAGGAGTTTCTGTTCTCGTGGGAAGGAAATTCACCTAGCCAAATCAATCCTCACTATCTAACTGCTCCTCCCACCTTAGGAATGTGGTGAGCCTGAAACCCTCCCCCCATTGACAGCAAAGAAAGAAAAATAATAAATGATTAGAATATAGGGCTAAATAAAATGACAACACATGTCAATTTTGGGCTTGACAGGGTGCTTCTGAGATCATGCCATGAGGCCCAGGAATGAAGCAGCCTTCCTTCTCTAAACCAAGTTCTGGGGATTTTTGAAAGGTAAAAATGAGGGATAGGATCACCTTGGAAAAGCCCATTATATCCATTTTTTAAAAAAATTCTAGGTATTGAGATTTCCGGTGGCAGGTAAGGACGAGTAGAGAGGCTGAGATCCGCTCCTGATTTCAGTCAATCTTTTTCTATGTTTGGTGTGACCCTTTGAGGT
>BHFT01065197.1:0-17166 GCA_004320025.1 Laticauda laticaudata | reverse complement strand
CAATGGATGGCAAGTGTTTTTCTCCGTTTTACATCCTCTTTCCATCCGTTGGTGCAGTGTGACAGGGGCTTAAATTCATGCTTTAGCTTTGGACATGAGGTTGGCCAGGTGTTCTGTCTGAAGCTCAATTACCATCACCTTGGTTGGTGCAAATTCCCCTCTTTTCCCCTTATCCCTCAACCACTTTCTTTTCATTGGCTAGTCTTTCAAGTCCCCTGGTTTTCATTAACAGCCTTTTTGTATGTAACCCTTGTACTTGATATTCCTGCATTCAGTATTTCCACTGGTGGAGTGGAATATTAATTGGTGGGGGCTGGAAGACATACTCAATGCAACATTCTTCCTGTGGAGATCAGGATGACCTGGAACCCACTAGCTTTTTATAAAAACTGAATTTCTACCAGGCCCCAGGATTCCAAATGTGTGCAAGTATTTTTTAAAATTCTGATTATTATGTTAACGATTATGGTGAATGACTGATTCTTTGTTACTGTGTATTTTTATTTGTTGATCAAATTTCTGCAGTGTCCATCCCACTTAAGTGACTTTGGGTGATTTACAAAGAACTTTTTAATTTTTAATATTATTATAATTTTTTTTCTTCTTCCCTTTAATTTTGTTTGCCACCCAGAAGCATTTGTTGAGATGGAGGCCATACAAATTGTCTAAATATTTATCTATTGCATTTTATTGTATTGCATTTATTATATTAAATATTTATCCAATTTTTATGCCACTCCTGTCATCTAAGTGACTCTATGCAGTTTACAAACTATGTTTCAAGTTTTGTATTATTGTAACTGTTCTTATTTTATTTTTAATCTTCTTTGCCAATCAGAATCACTTACTGAAATGAGTGTCCATACAAATTGTGTAAATGTACGCATGTAAGTATGCATATATGTATGTGTGTAGGAAGAAAAAAGATTTAACATCACCTAAGAATCCTGATCTTTAAAAAAAAATCTGTGCTTCACAAAGTTTCTCCCTATTCATTGTTTGTATAAGAGCCATGGTTAGAATACAGTAGTACAGACTACTTCTGCTGACTACTGGTTACCTGCAATTTAGGAGTTCGACTCTCACCAGGCTCAAGGTTGACTCAGCTTTCCATTCTTCCAAGGTTGGTAAAATGAAGACCCAGAATGTTGGGGGCAATATGCTGACTCAATAAACTGGTTAGAGAGGACTGTAAAACACTGTGAAGCAGTATGTATATAAGTGCCACTATTGCTATTTCCCTGGTGCCATGCAGACTGGGACATTTGCAAAGGGGAGAAAAGATTTTTTAAAAATCAAATTCAAAACCACATAATCAAAGCTCCATTGCTTTCTTACATATGTTTCATTGCAAAGCAGGAATGGGCTTTGAACATGCATTTACAGCCATCATCACATTTTTGTAAAATCCTCCTTGTGTTTTTTTTCCCACCCACTCCCTATTTTTTCTTATTGTTCCTCATTTTAACTTTGTAAATTGCTTTACAAGTTCTGTTCACCAAAAAATATTGATGAAATTATCATTGGTGAAAGGTGTTTTCATGCCTTGATTTTGCTAAAAGGTAGTTGAGGCCTACATGTAAATGTTCTCTTTTTCATTGTGTAAATCCTCTCTCCATCCTTTTTGGGTCTCCATGAATTTTCATATTTCCATTCAATTACCAATTGGAGATAATCAGGAGAAATAAAAAAAAAAAAATTCTCAAGCATCCTGAGATTAAAGCTGAATGAACAGAAGGAGAAAGAGATTTTTCCAAAATAGAAACCAAAATGCAAAGCTTAAGCTTCTTTCCCTCCCCCCAAAATTGTATTAGATTACTAGGGCAGGGAAGAGCCTTTTCTTCCTGGGAATTCTGATTTGGAATTAAAAATTTCTCCATTTCATCCTGATGTGGCAGTAAAACCTGTAGATGGTCGATGGAAGTTTTTCTACTGCAATTAGCTGTTATTTTCTATTTATTACAATTATTCCCTTTTCTCAATTAAGCTATATGGCTCTTTGGACCTTAAAGGGTGAGCCAACTTTATAGATTTACTATATATGCTTTATAACTTCCTCTGTTTTTGAAAACTGAAATAGTAACAGAGAGGATTGGTGTGTTTATATCTGTCTATTTTGTACACTCAAACTTCCGATGCTCTGGAAAACAAGCTTAACAATGCTTTTAGCCAAACAAAAAGGACATCCCAGGTGATAGAAGTCTGTGGAAAAAAAATGTTTGTGTCTATCAGTATATTCCCTTCAGACCAGACGGGAGAATCCATGTAGTGATTTCAAATAGTAGAATTTCCACATTGCTTTGTAAATAAATTAGACCACATCCAAGAATTATTGGAAAAATTACTACTTATTTTTGCACTGCAGGCTTCTTTAAAGAGTAGATTTTATGCTCACTGTATCCCCACCCCTTCTTTTTTGAAGAAAGGTATTATATTAACATCATTCAGAAAAACCAACATGAAACCTACCCCATCTCAGCACAATGTGGTAGTCAGGTAATCAGAGAGAGACAGTAATTATTGCCAACAATTGCTGCTTCAGTCAGCCAAATACAAATAGCAACTACTTTACTTAAAATAACAGTAATACTACACCTACAGTGAATAAAGTAATAGTTATGTCACATAAATACTGAATGCTGTTTAGATATTTGTGTGTGTGTGATTTCACAATATTATTGATTCATCCCAACCATGTATGTTTTTTTCAAACATGTACTACTAGTAAATATTTCTTTGCACCTTCCTTCCTTCCTTCCTTCCTTCCTTCCCTCCTTCCTTCCTTCCTTCCTTCCTTCCTCTATCCCTCCATCCCTTCTTAATTTCTTTAGATAATAATTTATAGTCTTCTTTGTTGGTTTAAAAATATCTTCCTCACAGAAAGAAAAATGAATGGCCAATAAGCATTTGTCAGATTTCAATCAAATAATATGATGTTTGTTTGTTTTAGAAAGATACAGTTCTAAAACAGGAATAAAGGTTCTATTGAAGGCACAAGTATCCCAAATGTGCCACTTTGCACTGAGAGGTTATCATTTCACTTCTCTTACCATTTCTCTGGTTTACTCTCATACAAATACTGACAGCACATACAAGCAATAATTTAGCCATTGATATTGACTTGCTAGCACAGTTGACCTGACATAGATCAGCAAAAAGTGCCCATCATTCCCTATCTGATGACTGACATAGAATACTAATATACCTAATCCTGTGTGCCAATATTCTTCTAAACCTGGATGGACTTAGATATTGTTCATATCTTCTAATATTTTACTTAACACTTAACACTTATTGAACCTTCTATTGATTCAACTCTTAATTTTTCATTGCCTAGAATACACAAAATATGTGCTTGTCAGAAAATCACTAAAATATTGTACATAGTTTCATTCACTTTTTAAAAATAAATAGTCAAACATATTAAATCATTTTTGCTTCAGTTAGTGAGAGGTATAAGAAAGGAAGGGCATGCTGTATCCACCATTCTTTCCCAGCTTGTAGTTGGTTCTCTTTCTTTGAATATTGAAGAAACAAGAATAATAATAAAGAGTAAGGACAAAGGTGTGATGGTTATTGGTATCCTATACAGAACCATGTTGGGGAAGAGAAGGGATATATTGTAGTCCAATGTTCTGCTGTTACAAGTTGAGGAAGAAAAAGTTTCATCTTCTTCTATGTTCTCTTAACCCATTCAATTTGGAGAAAATAATAATAATATAGACTCAATCATGGAATTCCACTGAAAAATTACTTCATATTTCTTTGGTTCACTTATTTTCCTGACAGTGGCCAGACTAAAGTGACTAAACATATTAACACATGTTATTCAAGTCAGAACTTGCTATGAATGTAAGCCAAAGTGACATAATGTCAACCCTAAAGCTATTTATTGAATGTGAATACCACTGCTGTAGTTTATCATCCTGCATGTAAGGTGTTGAGGTAATTCCCCGTTAGGAGAATGAAGGCATACAAGGAAACGTATTTGAGAGTAGTGTTTGAATAATACACAAATAGCACACAGATACACTGTACATTAAATGTAGGTTTTTACTTCCAGAAAGGTTTAAAGCAAAGTCCAAAGTCATTCACAGTAAAATCAGTCAGTGTTCATTTCAGGGATAATTCCAATAACAAAGTCCAGAATCAAAAACAGTTCAGTATCAGACNATTTTCCTAAAAATACAGTTTTAAAATGTTTATCCTGGTTTATATATTTCTCACCCAAATAGCTGTTAGGTGACTCATATTCCTAACACAAGGTAACAAATTGCCTTTTAACCTGAAATATTGCTGGTCATGCAAAAGCATGAAAAAAGACCCACATGCAGAACCATCCCTTTTTTTTTTTTTGCTTTATATTGGCACTGACCCCAGAATATTTCTAGAATGACACACACACATATTTTGTCTTTCACATACACAATAATCAGGTCATACGAGACCAGAGAGACAAACAGTCAATATTCTAATGTCATGCCTTTTAATAGCATGATTTGACAGCATTTGGCTGGTTGTATCATCACTCAAAGTGATAAGCCAAAAGGAGCTGAGACTGCCTTCTTCAAAGATAACTAAATATTGTTTGAAAGGAAAATGGCATTTAGGAGGATGGAACAAGAATAAAACAATAAATTAAGTAAAGGAAATGACATTGGAGAACTCAGTATTCTCTGTAAAGTTTATATTGATTTAAATGTTCAGAATAAAAACTAACCTAAAATATAATAGCAACATATATTTGTTTGCTCCAAAACTCTCTCTCTCCCCAGTTATCAGGTTGAGGTATGCTTGATTTCCATCTCCACCTCATGAAAACAAAGTTTGCAAATATCTGGAATTAATGCTTCTAGAAGGCCAGGCAGTTTATTTAAAATTGCTGTAATCTACTTTATATTTGGTCAATGTGGCAGGGAATGTAGCAGGCAATGTTGGTCACATTGAGGCCAAGTATAAATGTTTTAGCAGTGCTTCCCTGCTTTCAATTTCATCTGCCAGATTAATTCAGTACCTCAAACCAGTCAGTGTTTAACAACAGGGAAAGATATCACTGGTAATGACTGCACAGTTGAAAGATTCTTAATTTTACACTGCTTTCCTCTTAGTATCTCTCAAATTAAAACAAGAGCCTTCTTCTTTCTCTCTTTTTCCCCAATGAGCTCAGGCATTATCCAAATTGGGGTACTGCAAATTTATGTAATTTGTGCAAGAAAAATGGTGCACTTCACTTCTGCAAATTTTCTTCTATAACATCTACAAGAAAACTTTCCACATTCAGTGGCAAACTACATGGCTTCTGATTTATCTACAGAATAATCCTTAGATTAAAGAGCAATGATTATTCAAGATTGCTCAACAGTCTTCATTACTGAGTGAAAATTAAAATCTGAATCCCATTCATAGTTCAGCACCCCACTAGAACACTCTATTCACTTTATAACAGTAAATTAACTAAGAGCCTTGGTTATTAGAATGCAATATTACAAGCTGAGTCTGCCCACTGTCAGGAGTTCGATCCTAACCGAGTCAAGGTGACTCAGCTTTCCATTCTTCTGAGGTTGGTAGAATGAGGACCAAGATTGTTGGGGGCAATATGCTGATTTAGTAAACTGCTTAGAGAGTGCTGTAAAGCACCATGAAGTGGTATACAAATTTAAATGCTATTGCTAACACTACTACACTAAAGTAATAACTCAGTCACTGCCCAGAATTTGGCCTTTCTGATTCAAAGCAATGATTTGGGCCTGATTTTTCAAACTTAGACATCTTCAGTGATACCTTATGCAATTAATGCCAATTAAAATGAAACCAAGCTGTTAGCATGTTTAACTTCCTTTCTGTATAAAGGAGGAGACACTAGTTCCTAAGACACCATATTGGAACAATTAAAGATAACTCAACTCATAAAGAAAGGGAGTGGGAAGAAACCTCCCACATGTTATTCTGAAGCCTCAAAACTAGTAAAATAAAAGGAGCATAAAGTTTATGTTTCTCTCCAGCCCCTGCTGTTTTACGATTTTTATTGCTTCACTCATACATAAAGATTTCTATGGTCGTTCTCATTGGGTGAAGAGTAACCAGTGGGAATCCTTTGCTGCCAAAACAATCTCACTGTGTGCTAGTCAGTGTTTAACAACAGGGGAAAATATAGCTGATAATGATTGTATACTTGAAGGACTCTTAATTTTTTATGCTGGTTTACTTTTAGTCACCCTAACATTAAGGTGCGGGCCTCCTCATCTATCTTCATAAGCCCTGTTTGGTCTTTGAACAAATTGAAGCACTCCAGATGTTTATAATTTGTCATTTGTGTAATAAAAATGACTGCAGTCCACACCTGCCAATGTTCCATTGGTTACAACTACAAGATAAGCTGCTTTGGTTCTTCCATCAGAGAGGCCCTCATATACAGATTTCTGACTCACACAGATGCTAATGCACTAATGACTACACAGATGTGTAGATACTTGGGAAGAAATGAGGCCTAATTAAAATATTCAGATAGTGAGTGCATGGATCTATTCTAAATCTGCCATTTAAATAGGCTTTGAAAATGGATAGGACTTGATTTCAAATAGAGATATTATGTATGCTTGGGGTCTCCAATCCCTGGACCACGGACTTCTGGCCTGTTAGAAACTTGGTCGCATAGCTGTAGATGAATGAGCAAAACCAAAACCATTTCCCCCTACCCAATCCATAGAAAAATTATCCCCCACAAAATCAGTACCTGGTGCTGAAGATGCTGGGGACCACTGGTCTATACAGTCATATGTTATATCGAAGTCAAATGCATCAGCAGAATCTGAACATTTTATCAAAATATTATAGCTGAGCCATAACAGTTCTTTCAAAATTCTCCTCAAATCTCTGAGCAAGAGAAATTGTGTGGATAATTTCTCTGAAATTCTGCAGGGAAGGAAAGACTCATTAAGTGTTGATCAAAATCAGGTCATCTTATCACTGGTGGCAGCAGAACTGAAGAAAAGTTTCGTTCTGGCTTGCATTTCCTTTTAATATTGAACAGAAACATGAGAAACTAAGGAGGAAACAAGCCAGTCAAGAGAGGGTTGTATTGTAATCCAGGATGCTCCCTCTCTCCCCCTCCCCCCCTCTCACACACATATCATTTGACCATTTTGTAGCTGTCCTCTGCAGGACATAAACCAATCAGGTAACCTTATACATTACAGCATTTTAATGCATCTATTCAACAAATCTTTGTACTAATACAAAAGTTATTTGTCAAGGGGAATCCAGTCTGCCTTATTCATGCCCACTGTACAATGTAAAATGCAACTGCCTTCAGAAATTCAAACTAAGAAGGATATTTATTTATTTGATTTTTATACTGCCTTTATTACTTTATCACTAACTCAGGGGGTTGTACATACCTAATACTTCTTTCCCTTTCTATTTTCCCCACAACAACTATTAGGTCAGTTGGACTGAGAGAGGATGACTGGTCCAAAATCACCCAGCCAGCTTCCATGCCTAAGGAGGGACTAGAATCCACAGTATTCTGGTGATTTACACAAAATCCCCCAATTGACTTTCACACAGTTGTCATAAGATATAAAAAATCACAAAGTAGCTATTAATTGAAAAAGAAATAAGATAAATACAATTTTAAGATTGGAAATCTCTAAAGTAATGTTACCTACTATCAGCACATTCAACCAAGATGGGCAAATTTGGGCAAGTATAGTATACTACCCTATGACAGTCAGTTTTTTTGGATGGTGTCAGATCAAAATGGACAGCATAGACTGTCCAATGTCAGGGAATAAAAGTAAAAGAAGTAGCTAAGAACAGCCTAAAACAATGTTTTTGTTCTTGGATGTGTTCCAAAATATAAGACATCAAGATGTAAGCAATACCACAATCAACATTGTTAGAATCAGACATTTCTTTCTCAGTATGGACAAAAAATGTTCTCATACTGCATTTTCGTGAAGTTTACAGGATTCTAGCTTTCACAAGTTTTAATAACACTTGCCCTTTCCTTATAAGTTGTCATCTGTTCATTCACCTTCATGAGATCAACATGGACCTTTTTTTCCAATCCCACAAAATTGTCCACTTGTAGACAATTTAACACTTCACTTCACTTCCCAACCATTTGTGATAACTATATTGAAGGGTAAGGGGTCCTGACTAATTGGAGAGTCCTTTGGTTAAATGAATTGTTAGCAGTTAAAACAAGGAAAAGGTATAGCTGATCTGTAGATCATAGGCTTTTCATGCAAAAACTTACAGGTTCAATTCTGTTTCTCCTCTTCCTCCCCACCTTTCCATCCAGAGTTGAATTTTCTCTTTGAAGTGTTGAATTATTGCTAATCAATGAGTCAATATGTACAAGACATTAATCCTTTTTAGCTCTGACCTTGATTTTTCATTTCCAATATACTATGTACGAAAAATTCTGCTTGGCTTCTTTGTGAATGAGTTACAATAGATTAATTCAGTAACCAAATTAAGTGTGTTATAGGGATTCAGTCAAAGTACATTAAGGCCTTTTTGGGAGAAGGGATAAATGATTTGTCTTTTTGTATTGAAGCGTCGTAGTAGGACTATTTGAAAATGATAAATGGATCAATATTTTACATTCAGGATAATAAATTTATCAGTTAAAATAAGATTTCATTAATACTGCAGGTAGTTGGGTTTCCTACATGGTACAATTTACTAGACCACCGATTTCAAGAAAAAAGAAAGAAAGAAGAAAGAAAGAACAAGTATAAGAAGAAAATAATAAAGCAGTTACAAAATTAAATAATTCTACCTTTAAATAGGGGAGATGCTAATATAAATTCTGGGTGTTTTGAAATGAAAATGTATTGTTATCTGAAATGGATACAATATATAAGAAATTTCTGATTTTTTATAGTTGCATTGGTAGATATGATGAATGAATTTTTGTAGTTACCAAACATCTTGGTGTTTAGTTTAAATGTCTGCCCACACACACACACAAAACACACACACACACACACAATATTTATATGAATTAATTTGTGCCATCAAGTTAGTGGTAAACCTTCTCCAGGATGATCTGTCTCCAATCTTTCACTTACAGCTTACTGTAATATAATTAATTTATATTGCATTAACTATAGATAATGCAATAGGTAGATATGGTAGATAATTGCATTAAAATACTTTTTGTGTTGTTTTTTATCATTTCTCATATGGTCACTAATATAAAAAGTTGCAAGGAATGAACAAAAATATAATGTATTATATGTATACAATTACAAATAGACTCCTACAGCATGGTATTTTGTCAATTTTCATCAGTGAGCATGGACACAAATAAACACTGATGCATATAAAAGTTGCATATTTGCTATTAGAAATTTCACAGGAATTTCTGTGAACTTGTCAGTGAGTTAATGTATTTGTATTTCACTCTCAATCCCAGGTAAAATAATCTAAATGCTGCCATCTATTCAAAAATAACACCCTCCTTTGACAAACTATTATTTATACAAGCAAAGAAAAAAAAAGACGACTCAGTGAATTTGGTGGGATTTTCTTCCAGGTTTGCAGGTATACTATTTTAGCTTTAAGAAACATTTTTTAGAAATCAATCAAAAATAAAATTGGAATCAAGAAGAAACTTTAAATGTCTTCCCTTTTTCTCTCACTCTCTCTGCGTTGGGTGTGTTTGTATGTCGTCAAAAATATATGTCTGTGAGAAGGAAAGAGTAACAATGAACTATTTTATTGTGTGGAAGGAATTACGGAGCTATTCTGATGTATTTTCTTGGGAAAGAGAATTATTTCACAACAGTAGGACTAATTTTCTGAAATTTCTGAAAGTCCTTAAAGGTGAAGGTTCCCCTCGCACATACTTGTTAGTTTCTGGCTCTAGGGGCAGTGCTCATCTCTATTACAAGGCCGAAGAGCCAGCGCTGGCCGAACACGTGTCTGTGGTCATGTGGCTGGAATGAATAAATGCCGAAGGCGCATGGAACACTTTACCTTCCCACTTTCTACTTGCATTTTTACATGTTTTCGAACTGCTAGGTTGGTAGAAGCTGGGACAAGTAACGGGAGCTCACTCCATGATGCGGTGCTAGAGATTCGAACTGCCGAACTGCTGACCTTTCTGATCAACAAGCTCAGCGTCTTAGCCACTGAGCTACCGTGTCCCCCTGAAAGTCCTTAGGAAGTCCTTATAAATGGTCTAAAGTTCTAAAAACCAGAAATTGGGAGAAAATACATTCTTATTTATCCTGTTTGTAAACTGTACAGATTTTCAAAGTTCACCTAATCTTAATGATTAAGAGGAAGTTTGTACATTTGTATAGTGCATTCAAAATAAACATCAGATAGAGAATTCTACAGCAATGTTCTTTTTTTTTCTTTGCATGATCATATTAACAGCTTGAATGAATAGCAGTACATTCCAACTGTTGACCATAATTGGACTAAGGTGAGACAAAAAGGCTGTTTGTTTAATTTCTTTCTCATTGTTGTAGTGACTACCTGAATGGAGTTCATGGCTCTCTTTTGCTTAATTTCAAAGCTTCTTTAAATACTTTTTGGACTGAATCTCAGAATGATTTTACCTAGTAAATAATTTTCAATATTTTTTTTTGAACTTATTGTATTCAACAACATTTTTATTTTGATATATAATGGAGGTTCATATGGTCAGCTTCAGAGGAGGAAAATATTTCTATTGATTTTGGTTAATGTAGAGAACTGTGAATTGATAAAATGGAGAAAGAAGGGAAGGGAAGGAATATACATTTCTGACATAGTAAACAAAAGAATACTTGAATATGAATATGCTTAGTTCTAAGGTGCCACCTTGGACTCAGATCATATTTCCAATCTTATTAATGGTGCTGCATTGCCAATTAGAGTGCTGATGAGCATACCTTTGGAAGACTTGAAAGAACAAGTTAAGGATAGATCACCATGGAGAAAATATATGGTGTCACTAGAATTAAAAAATAATTTGATGGCACATAATTAATCAATCAGTCAAACAATCATCCATCAAGCAATATCTTTAAAAGTTTTTTTAAAGTTCCTTTATGGCAAAATAAAACTAATAATAGTATCTGTTCCTATACAAAATTGAATTTGTTGAAATGTCCATGAACTTCTCTACACAATGATAACTAATAGGAGTGATCAAAACATGAAAGAAGTAGCATGCAATTCAAACCCCAACTTTTACTTATTCCATCTTGACTGTTTTGACTAGTCTTGACTAGTTTCCATAGTTGCAGATTCATAACCATAGTATTGTGGTTGTAAGAGTGGAAATTAAATTAAAATATTTTACTGTAAACACTATTTTTCATATGTAGAAATAATTCTGCTTTGCTCTGATTTTTCCCCTAAGTCTTGAAAACCAGGGCGTTCTTTAGCTGCTTATTGAGTATGATCAGTACCTCATGGATCGGATCAAGATGATTTCTTTTTCAATTATAAATTAGTGACAAACATTACAGAGTTGTGGTAAAGTTTTCTGATCAGTTTACAAATATCTAAATTCAGGAAAAATGTAGAGAAAGTAGAGATGGTTTCTAAGAAAAATAATTAGAAAGGCACCCTAGGATATTTTCTGATGTAATCTGAAAAAAAAAATCAATATTTTATCAAATAAAAGCTTCTACTTGAACACAGTGAGAGTTCTTATTGCTCTCAGCAAAATCTAGTGATTTTTGTTTTCTTTGCATACACAATCAGCCCAGGAAGAGGGGAGTGGATACAAGATCCTTGAAGTGTGTATGTGTCTTTTAGGTTTAAGCTTCTAATGATTTCCATTTTTAGCAGATAAAGAGAATAAAACATGATTAAAGAAGCTCATGGAATGATGCACAGAACAGATATCATATAGTTCTTGTTGATTGGTTTTACAAGGTTTCTTCTTTAGTTGTAAAATTAATGCTGTAGAGATCTAGTTTGTAGTTTGCCTATGCTTATAGGTTTATCACAAAGGTGCTTTTTCAAGAGGCAACTGGACTTTCAGATTTTTATTTGAAGACATTTAGCTTCTCATCCAAGAAGCTTCTTGGATTAAAAACCAGAAAGTCCAGTTTATAAATGTATGGCACAACATAGGAGAACATAGGAGGACCAGATTCAGAAGTCATTTGTATTTAAAAGACAAAAAAAGTCCACATTTTGGACAGAGAGGAAAGAGAGATCAAAGAGGCTACCTATGTCAAAATTGAACAGCCCTCTCTCAACAGACAGTAGGGATACGACCTCATTTATCATCATTTATCTCCAATCTGTAACACAGTCCTTTCAACACTCCCAAGAAGGCTCCACACCCATTTGCATTACTAAGATGGCCATGATGACACAGTAAACGTCCAAGTGGCCTTAATGATTTGCTAAAAGAATGCAAATGACCAGCTGTCTGCAAAGGAATGTAAATCCTTCTATTCCTCACCACCCAGTCAGAACTGAAGATGTCTCTTGGATGAGAAGCAAAATGTCTTTAAAGAAAAAACAAAAAACTCCAGTTGCCTCTTGAAAAAGCACCTTTGGGACAGCCATGACCTGGATGACTGAGAATCTCCAAATATTTATAGGTTTATGTGGTGCCTTTTTATATGTGTTAAATCCATGGAAGTTAAGATGAAATGTTCAGTTGAATCTATATGTGTCTGTCGAGAAATATACTGTATGGTTGGGTGTTGTAATCCAATTTTACATGTAGATATCTGTAGGCCTCCTTTGTAATATTGTTGATTAAATTATTAATAACTTACTGATAAAGTTTATTTATTTATCTTACTGGTAAATGTTGATGGTCAAGCCCATCAATTATTTCATGATATATCTGCATCATGACCTAAATGTTTATAAACTTTTATGAGTTATTTTTCTTCTTTAGAAAAATAGTTAATCCATTAAAATATTTGCCTTGTATAAACATGAAAAATCAGTTCAGAATATTGCTGATTTGTATAGTTTACTCCTACTAAATAAAAAATGGGCATGTTAGCAATCACCAGAAACCCTATCTTGCTATCTGTACATTCAAATTTTACAGTCAACGGGATATTTATTTAAGCTAATTAGCTTATTTTAATGCAATGCAAATAATACTAGAAAATAAATTAGTGTGATTATGTGACTTCAGAAGAAATAATAAACTATATGCAATTTATTTTAAGTCTATTTTTATTTTCCATATATTTGGATGACTTTTGACATTGTGAAATTAAATCTTTGTTTGCTTTACTGAATTTGTAATCTTTCTATCAATAAAAAATAATATTATTCTGATTTATTATCCTGTCCTTCCCATAAAAATATCTTATTAAAGCTTTTTTTTTCTCTGCCAGAATGTCCACATGAAATGAGATTTTTTTTTAAAAGAAAATTATGGGAAATACTTATTTTTTAATTCTATAATACCACTTTGGTTATTGACTAGTCTTACTAAATGCTCTGTCTGGACAGTCAAAACACAATGAAAATGAAATTCAAAATATGCAAAGAAAGGCAAATAATAAAGACTGGATCAATCAGGTAAAAATGAATTAAGTGACCTATCAGGCACTTTAAAAGAATTAGTATGTTTTTCAATGCAAGTGAATTAGTAACTAAGAGAGGTCTAATTTTACTTATCTTGGCAGAAGGTTCTATGCTGTGGAAGAATTGTGTCTTCAGTTTCCAACAAGTATTATTACAAAAATTAATAACAGGACCAGGAAAGTGTTTCCTTCAAAGACATTAAAGTCATGAGCAAAGTTGTCAAAGAAAAAAAACAGCCTTTTAAATAATATGATTTCAATTAGCTAAAGTTTAATGTATCATAATGAGCATTTCTATATCTGCTAAATAAATACCTGAAGCTGTGATTAGAGTAGAAACTAGAACCTGACACTCTTTATAGCTGATCTCAGTCAATAGTCCAGTCACTACTGATAATACCTTAAAATCAGTGGTGAGATTCAAAATTTTTTACTACCAGTTCTTTGGCCGTGACTTGGTGGGTGTGACAGGGGAAGGATACTATAAAATCTCTAGTCTGAAATGGTATTTGCTGGTTCTCTGAACTACTCATAATTTCTGCTACCAGTTCTCCAGAACTGGTCAGAACCTGCTGAATAACATCTTTGTTTAAAATATGTAATTAAATTTAAATTAGTGTATAGTGATATATCTTTTATGCCACAGAATCATGTCGTGAGTGAAAGGGAAATAACAAAAATGGATAAATGTTATTTTAAGGGTCTATATAAACGAGAAAGTGTTTTGGAAATAAGATGTCATGACCAGAAAGTCCTTTCTTTTACAGTCACTGACTTCATCTGATTTGTTGGTGACATTTAGCAGTAGAAAAAGGGGGAGATATTTTAAAAGTGTGGTTGCAAGGTTCAGTGAGTGAGAGATGATGGTATTAAAAGAAATGTGCTCAGGTAAAGGACTGTTATAGAATTGCTGTTACCAACTTCCTATCAGGAGCAAAACAATAAATTTTAAGTGGAAACAGTAAATTAATTTTTAAGTGGAAAAAAATGACTCAAAAGTACATACTCTTTATATATATTCCACAGACAATTGATTTGAATGTATCTTGCATTCAATCTCATACATGTCTACTCAAAAGTAGTTTGAACCCACTTATTTTAGTTTCAGTTACCCAAAATGATCATTTAGGACACTGACAAATTTTTTTTTTTCCTTATGTCAAATCAAGTTTACAGCATTTCTTGAAAATTTAAAGAAACAAGGTAAGACCCAGCTTAAATAAAGCACTTTGCAGGTAAATTTATCAGAGCAACAAAAATTATTAGGGAACTGGTGGCTAAAACGTATAAAGAATGGTTGCTGAAATTGGGTATGTCTAGTTTAGTGAAAAGAAGGACTAGGAGTGACATGATAGCAGTATTCCAGTATTTCAGGGGTTGCCACAGAAGGCCAAGCTATTCTCCAAAGCACTTAAGGACAGGACAAGAAGCAATGGATGGAAACTAATAAAGGAGAAAAGCAACCTAGAATGAAGGAGTTAGGGTAAAGGAATGTTCTTGATAGAACAATCAACCAATGGAACAGTTTGCCTCCAGAAGTTGTGAATGGAAGTTTAGAAGTTTTTAGAGATAGGACAACCATTTGTCTGAAATAGTATAGGATTTCATGTCTCAGCAAAGAGCTGGACTAGAAGACCTCTAAGGTCCCCTCCAACTCTGTTATTCTGTTCATTCTGTTATCTCATTGAGAAAGAGAAAAGCATCTGTGCATTTTTTAAAGAATTTCTATGGGGTTCTATGGTACAATAAAACTTAATGGAAATTTTGAAAATCAGTCTCAGCATAAGAAACATTTTATAAGAAGGAAACAGCAGGTATGGAGAAATGATTAAACTTCTGAGAGTCATTAGAACAAGAACAGGAAAAAATAAGATGAATTTCAAGAGAACAATTGGTTACAAAGGAATTTACTTTCTAATAGTTTTCATATGCACATCTAAGAGAAAGATTCAAGATAGATAATAACAGCACATTTAGATTTGAGCAACAAAGATAGAATTTGAAGTTGCATCATGTAACGATAATGAATATGTAATTGCCAAAATGTGCAAACTCTTGCTAAAATTTGTAATGAAAGATAAAGAATGTCAATAAAATGGGCTAAGAATTTTGGCCATAGTATTTTGTCGAAAGAGTGGGAAAACATGTAGTTGAAAGGATTGAAATATGCATAATGTTACAACTGAAAAGAAAGTGTTTACAAAAATGATATTCCATTAGTAAATAACTCCAGAAGATTATCTAGAATGTATTAAGATACCTCAAACTTATGCTGGATATATCAAGGCATGAAGGGTCTTTTATCATGTCTGACAGACTTGTAAAAATTTTCAGAAAAATGTTGGGCTCAAATCCATATAGTGATACAAAGAACCCAAGAACAGGTCACAGGAATGAATGAAACTTCAGTGATATAAGTTGAATTCTTCTCTTTAGATTTGTTTCATTTATAGGGTTTGCAGATCCTTTGCGTTTGCAGCTATCTGGGGAAGCTATCTCTGTCCAGAAGGAGCTGGTTCATATTCTGAAAGTTTTCCTTAATCGCCAACTTTTAGTGGATTGGAAAATAGCTGCTGTCATATGGAATATATTGGTACATACTCATAGAAGAAGCATATAATCACTGTACTGCCATAGAAGATGTACTGGCTACATTGGTCTGCAGCCTAGAAGTTGTATTTTGTCTTAATTGTGATATCTTGACTGAGCAGTCAAGAGCAGTCTTACCTATCATCTATTGCAGTAATCAAGATGTTATGGAAGCAAAGCATGGATAAATGCTGGTAAGATCTGTCAGAGTATATTCATGAATTGGAATAGAGCATGGTAACAATGTCAGCCAATGAATAGGCATAGCAACTAAATCAGCCAGTGAGGACTGTTTGGAAACTGAAACTAGAAATAGCCTAGGCATGGCTCTATATTAAGCTCTGCAGCTCTGCACCTATGTTAAGTTCTGAGTCTGTCTATTGAAAATGAAACTGCTTCTCTTCTGTGAGACTTGCTTGCTTTCTGAAGACTGGACCTCTGCTCTGAACTTGTAACATGTCTGCTTCTGTTTGAGTTTGCTCCATGTTGGAGAAATCTATAGCCGGTATTGTAGAATTTATTTAATATATTAATACAGATATTAAATGAAGCATCAGCCATCTGTGTTTATTTTTCTGGCACTGAATTTATTCTAAAAATTCTGAACAAGATCATCTCATTCAAGAAATTTGCAGTTGTCCCATTACCCATAATTGTCCCAACATCTTTCAAATGCCACACCCTAAGACAGATTCACATTCATTTTGGGATTAAAAAAAGTATATCTATGTTCTCCATAAGAAACAAATAAGCTTGCTTCAAGACATTTATTTTCTAAGAGATCAGTGTTGATTTTAAAAGGAAATGGATAGAAGTTTATTGAAGCCAAATCAGAAATGATTTATTTTTCCTCCCCTATCAGAATTTAATGTGGAATAGTCACATTTAAATTATTGCCAGATAAATGCAAGAAGCTGAACTAATTGGCTGGTGACATAAGTAATTAATTCAAATAGTAAGTTTTGAGTTTGAATCTTATAAAAGACTAAAGCCCATGTCACACTGCACCAACGGATGCAAAGAGGATGTAAAACGGAGAGAAACACTTGCCATCCGT